>JAZGTJ010000077.1:1743-265428 GCA_036877575.1 Botia almorhae
GTGTGTGTGTGTGTGTGTGTGTGTGTGTGTGTGTGTGTGTGTGTGTGTGTGTGTGTGTGTGTGTGTGTGTGTGTGTGTGTGTGTGTGTGTGTGTGTGTTGGGGGGGAAGGGAAGGGAGTAACAGGTTAGGAGTTTGAGGTTTTTATTTTGATGACTGAGTGAATATTTGGCCCAGACTGTATCTGTGTCTTACAGTCTGGATGTTTTCTGATGTTTAGATGTTGCACGACGCAAACGCTTGTTGAAATTACATGTATATTTATGAAGAACTGTAACAGTACCAAACAAACCTCAGAAGACAGAATTTAGGCTTCATGCTTTTACAATTTACAGACTTACAAGAAAACAGACCAAACATGCATGTCTAGCTTTGCTTCTTGGCTACAGTCCCTATCATAATGTGTATTTGTGTAACTCAATAACAAACGTTTAACTGAATGAAACGACAGCTGCTCGTCTTGGTCTGATGGATGCTATTCGCCATCATCTGCAGAATGACTGACATGAGCAGACAAACCAGTGTGAAAAAGTCATTTACCCCCAATAATCTTCAACACAGGTTAAGATGCAGAACTGACAGCTTCAAGTGTGAAGAGAAACAGGAAGGAGACCCCAGAAAGCAGATCTTGCAGAGACGTGGCCTCTGTTTCAGATTTAATGATGTGTTCAAAATAAGCCTGTTACTTAGATCACTGTAAAAGTGTTAAAAATCAGAAAAGACTGCAGCAGCAGACGTATAATGAACGCTTGTACAATCTGCTAGTCGTCTAATCAAGCTGATACACACACACTCAAAGTCACTCACACACACACAGTTACACACAGTCACACACACAGTCACACACACACAGTCACACACACACACACACACAGTTACACACACAGTCACATACACACACACACAGTCACATACACACACACTGAAACTACTCTACATTAAACTGGGCGACACATTCATCATGCTGTGTGGCAGACCGTAATTCAGAGACTTCATCAGAACAAATCACTAACTTCCCACCAAACCTAAACGACAGAGAAACTGCTTACGTCAGACGAGCTCCAATCCCAGCTAACAGATAACACTGGCTAACATTCTCTAAAAGTTTTCTCACGGTTATCAAAAGCGTTCTTGCAGTAACATTAGTAATATTAGTACAAACGTTTGTTAACATCGTTTATCATATAGTTAACCATGCAATAACATTAATACAGCATCTAAAAATACTAGACGTTTGAACGCTTCTAGAACATTCTAAATATCATTTTTTTATGTTTTGTTACTTAATAGAAACATTAGGGAAACGTTCTTACGTTTACATTTAGGCACCTAGCAGATGCGTTTATCCACAAATAAAATAAAGCTAAAACTGTTTTAGTCTCGCGCTCCCTGCAGTGATGATCTGAACTGGTGCAGCTGGTGCGTCTCCTCGTCTTCCTCTGGGCCACACTGCGGCTGATCTCAGCTGCACTTTCTGGGAATTACGAGGGTCAAGATTTCTGGCTGAAATGCAACAGACCTCGGGCTGAGCCTGGGCACACGAGGGCACGCTGCCAACCAATCAGAGGGCACGGCGTGTGTCATCCAATAAACAGAGAGAGCCAGAGTGAACCTCGCCGAGTGAAACCCCTGATGCTACACCAGAGAAATGTTTACTGTAGCAAAACTTGAAATAAAAGCAAAGTGCACTCGACAAAAACAATCTGTACACAATCACATCGCATCCCTGAATGGAAATGAAGCTTTTGCAGAACGAAATAAAAGTGAAAAGTAAAAGAGACGGATACAGACACGCAGATGTGTCAATTAATCAAATTGTAATGACAGTTTTGTTAATTTACTGACAGTAGAAGCCATCACTTCACACACGAGCGGAGAGGCTGTAAACATTTCTACAGGGTTATACACAGTCTGACAGTACGTGTTATTTAAAGAAGTCCAATTAAGCGTAATTCTCGGCATAATGTGTCTATCCACTCTCATTAATTTGAGTTTATTTTTAAAGGGACTTATAATGAAATGTGACACGTTCACCCACGCACAGAACAAGCTGGTATTTTTTAACGAGGCAACGGTGACCTCTGGCGGCCAGTGCTCGCCACCGCAGCTCAACGCGTCGCATGTCGATTTCAGAATTCAGAAGCTGTACCACAAAAACAATTTGTTCAGATAAGAATGATTTTGGGCACAAGTACAAAGTTGGTTTGTCAATTGCTTTAAAAAAACCTTAGGGGTTGCTTACATAAAGGCGCAGGGAGGTATATAAAAGAGACAAACACACAAAACTACAATGTCAGTTATTTACATATTATCCAGAAAATTGAGGTAAAACACACACAACTGTGAGATGAAGTCTGGAAGGTCAACAGAGTCAGACAATTGTGGTTAAACACAATTGACTACCGGTTAAAATAATTGCACAGAAACGTTCTGAGAAAAGCATCCAGCTTAATTTGTTTGCAAATATCACTTGTTTTGATGTTTTGTAATTTAATGCAATTGTATTCATACATTTTAAATGCACACAAACATCCCGGGCGACTCTGTACATCCTGAAAACATTTCAGGGGCCAATAATGCAGAAATCCACATAATACATCTCATGAAGTTCTCCAGCCCAACTGCATTTAAAATCCTTCATTCAGTTTGACTTAACTTTAATGTTTATAACAAGATTAAAGCTAATAATGTTCAACTAATGAAGCCAGAGAACGAAATGCAAACTCGGTAAAAACACAACACTAATTTTAAAACTGTAATCATGTGACTTTCACCTTCAGTTTGTTTCATTGCCATATCAGCACGAAACACCATTTTCATGGCAACACTGAAATAGTTTAAAATAAACGAGGCTAACAGTGCACAAATAAACTCTTTAAGACAATTAAAACAAACGTTACACGAGATCTCTCTCACTTCTGTGTAAAAACACCTCAACAACCTTCAGAAACTCGCCCACGTCGTTTTCAAAGGCCGTCCATTTACAGAGATTACGACAACAAAAGGAACTTTGAAAGTTCATCTCTTACTGTCTGTTCATTTATGAGCTCAGAAAGCGTTTTTCCCCCTCTGAGAGTTGATTCTTGGGGGAAATTCAGCGTTTACGAATGTTCTGGGAACAGTTCATTCAGTCGCCATCCCAGAATTCCACCTGCTGATGTGCTGCAGGGTGTCTGCTCACGGACAGTATCTTCTGATTACTGTAATCTCCACACAGTCTCTGTCTCGGCCGTTTTTAAAGACCTGCAGAGATAATAACAGCTGTGCACAGAAATGGCTGCGCACATCTCTGCTCCCGGGGGCCACTGGGGCCCTCAACCAAAAGAGGGACTGTCTGTCCATCCTGTCCATTGTGCTGTTTGTCTTCAGTGCTCTTCTATCTCTGTGTCTATCTGACTCTGTCCCTCAATGAGGTCAGGGGGGCTTTCAGCTGTTACCATTTATCACAGGGCTGATATCTGGAAGTGAGGCGTGGGGAAGGACCAGACGGTCTTTCCCTCCCGTGGCCCAAAATCCAGCTCGATCCAGCAAGACAGCAGAGGTTTTATTCCACTAATGAACCGAACCTGAGCCCACAAACACAGACAGTCTTACCGGCCACCAGCCAGTAATTGGATAAAAGACCATCATCAGAGGTCATTAACACTCATGGCCAGACAGCAGCAGCACGGCCGGCCATTACAATAAGATGGGTTTAATGAATCACATTTTAATTCAACATCAAGACTCAATTTTCACTAAAACAGCTGCAAGCATTTAAGCAAAACATTAGACTTACAGCCAATGCTGAGAGCTGTTCCACGATCCGTTATCTTTCTGCTCTTTTCGTCTTTGCATTGCATTATTTTTTCCTTGACACAATAACATTTAAATTACATAAATATGCAATGATTTGAAAACATAATTATATATAATCTCATCGTGCTCACAAGCAATGAACGAACACAGAAACAGAATTGACCATTTTCTGACCCCATGAGAAACAAAAAGGCCAAAAATAATTATACTTATTATATTTTCTGTGTTCTGTCTCTTGCAGTGCATTTTACATTAAATGCAAAACAGCAAATGTTGTCTGCAAACAAATCATCTTAGATCTCTCAGAAGTAGCTTTACTTGCATTTTATTTTACTAAATGCAAAAAAATGTCCTCTTTAATTCACACGGGTGTAGCTTATCACGATACACAGAACAGACAAATAGTCTGAATAATTATAAAAATAGATACAGAAATATCTTAGCGGTCAACGATAGACAACACTGTCTTCAGACTCACAATATTCTCTTGAGTTTTGTCCACATATCTGAACAAATGAACTTTTGAAGTGGAAGACAATGGACTTCATACAGCTCAGAGATCTACAGAATGCTTTAGCATGCCGGGAAAACAAATTGCCATCATGCAAGCTTATCTCCGGTTGAAAAAAAGTGCAAACGTGGAGTCTGTCTGGTCACATTTAATTGTGTCAACAACAACTCTAAAAAATAATTAGTGCAGGAGAGGAGCACTTTTTCAATTGGATGCTGGGCACGAGAAGAGCCAATCCGACTGCGCGAGGTGTTAGTCTAAGACAAAACAATTATTCCACAACTGCTGATATTTTTTATCTTTTCTTGCTGCATTAAGAAGCTACAGTGACTCTCCGGGGGGGTGGGGCAAGAGGAGAGTTTATTGATTGGAATTGGGGGCGGGGCTGTTCTGACCACTGCTGCGTTCATTATGCATGAGCTGCTTTCTTTTTGCACTTATTAAGGCGGTTTGTTTCCTATCTGTTTTCATCCGAGCTCATTAAAAAACAATGCACACGGTCTGCCTATCTCCGCGTGCTGGTTGACTGCACTATAAAAATCAAGAAGTCATCACTTCCAGGGCTGTGATAAACCCCCGGCGCAAATTGAAACCGGTTTGATTAGGCAGTGTGGAAAGCTCTCGCCCTCTCTCTCTCTCTCTTTCTCTCTTTCCTTCCAGTGGGCTGTGTATCAGAAATCCCCCGAGAGAGAGTGAAATGGAGCCATGCCAATCCTCTGGCCACAGCTCGTACGCGCCTTTCAGAACATGACCTATGATGCACAAACACACTTTCATGACAGTGTGAGGTCCAGTCACAGAGCCTAATGTATTCAAAAGCCCGGTGGCGGTGCGCCGGGTGCATAAATTAGTGGAGGTGAGCGACTGACACACACACTCTTGTTTCTGAATGTTGATGTGTGTGGAGTTTTTCAGCCTGAGGATTTCAACATCTGAAGAGTCTTGATGCTTGAAAGACTTTAAAGGCCATCCTAACTTTCTCATGTCAAGGATAAATGGCTGTTTTCTAACTGCTGGTTTATTAGTCAGTCTTGTTGTATGGCGATGCTTTTTATTTGACCAAAACAGCAAATTCTTCCCTTTTCGAACCAGCATTTAAAATAAACTTAAATGATATAGAAGAGAAAGACTGGGGCTAGCTGTCACTTACTGACCAGTGGATAACAGTCTCCTTATTTTCTCAATATTTTGTACATGCACAAAAAAAAGTTACTACACATTTCCACGTTATTTCGCAGCAAAACATTACATAAATAAATAAACAGCAAAACATGTAAAAGGCAACACACACATCTTAAACGATTGTATATCTGTCTAAATCGATCTGTAAAACTTTAGTTGGTAATTCACATTTATATCACAATTTTCCTTTAAAAACAGAAACATTAAGAGGAAACCGCTTCCCATGGGTTCACGGTTTGTTATGAAGTGTCTTTTAAAGCAATCTGCATCTGGTTAATTTACCTATAGTTTAGTATAAAGGTAATTTTGAGTTATTGATAACATGTGGAAGCGCTTACCGGTTTCGGTGTGTTTACTGATGAGAGATCAGACACGTGAATGTAAAACAGCGCATGATAAACACTTAAACACAATAATAAAACATTTAACACACGCGAGATCTGCTCAATAACTTCTATAATACATGTGACATAAAAGTGCACGTTACAGATATCACTGAAATATGTCTCACGAAATATCACGTTTATTTTCGCAAACTGCGAATGAAACGTCACTGCAATTTCCTGTCAGTCTTTTTAATTATTCATTGAGGGAAGCCCATATAAGGGAAGCCGGAGGTTTGTCGCTACCCTGTTTCGTTACCCTTGTTTGGGACACCTAACGCAATAGTACCTCTTACAGGGTCAATGTTTAGCAGTTTTACTCATTTCTTTCTTACATTTGACATTGAAAAGCCGGTGTTGCTCCTCTGTTCTGTCTCTGAATACAACGATCTCCACACGCGTCTGCAGGTGGGCGGGGAATGTCTTCGATGGGCGGGGTGTTAGACAGAGGGGCGGTGACTAATTGCTCTCATGACACCCTGGTCCGATGTTTTGTTATTATAGGTTATTATTATATTACGTTACGTTTGGTTTTGAAAAATAATAAAGCATAACGCACTAGATCTCTGAGTGACGTTTTGACGTTTTTTTCATGATGATGTCATACCCGTTTATATATTTTTGTCATATTTGATGTTATTTTTATGGGGTTTTTTTTCGATTTGTTATAGTTTTGTTCAACAAATTGTTACACCATATTTTGTACCATCTCGTGTATCACATGAGAAGTCTGTTATTGTTGTGAATCAATAAATGTCATTTTCACCAACTGATGTACATCTGCCATAACGAAGACAAAATGGTCTCTCTCTTTTTCAATCTGTTACTAATGTTACAGTTATTAATGTACCAGTTCTGGAATCTACACAATGCCTGAATATTGTACTGGGCACAGCTGGGCATCTTTTGGTATGTAAATGAAACAGACTGGGTGGATTGTTCGGGGTTCGAATCCCTTGTTGAACTCGCCCGCCACAGGCTGTTTGTATATCTCTCTGCACTACAAGAGGATGTTCTGGCTTTCTGCCACGCAAGGCGAAACGAAAACCAAACACACACATACAGTATCTGTCAGCACACACAACACATGTATTATTGATGAGCTGTTTTCAAAAGACCAAATCGGATGCACTGGACCTCGAATGCGGCATAGCAATGATTCATAAATGCTGCTGAGACATCAGTCCACACCTACTCACAGACACGAGGTAGTTAGTGCTGTTGTCTCTACTCTAGGCATGTAGATCAGTCAGTAAAGCTGTTTTCTGCTGTTTGTTTGTTTGGATTTGTGTAATTCTACTGTAGACAAAGGTAAACGGTGGATGCTTTTATTTAAAGTAACTTTCAGCACATTGTTTCGGTACATTCAATACACGAACTTAACCTTTAACCCTTAACCTACAATTTTAAGCTGTGTCCTAAAAACCTGCCTAAGGTTTACCTGGTTAACAGCACACATTTCCAAACCAGTCGCCAGCACCTACATTGAGCTGTGATGTCACAGTACACAATTTGTGATTAAATGCTTGTGATTGCACACACGTTCAGAATACTACAGATTTTTTAAGGGTAAAGAGCACCACCTGCTGGTAAAAACAGGTAATGACAAACGTTACCATCATTTTCAAACGTGTGGTTTAATGCTAAGCAAATCTTTTGGAAAACTACACATCGCTCATTTACTAGTTAAAGTTATAATTCGGGACAGGTCAGCTCTGAAACAAAAATAGCCAGTGAGTCATGTCAGAGCAACCTTTAAATTTATTCACAGAAATCAGTTGAAAAACAATTTTACATGTACAGACAGCAGGCATGAAAGAAATGCAAAATAAATCAACCCAAACAGTACGTTTCAAAACTGTTGTGATTTTAAAACTGAATGTTTATCATCTGCAAAATAATTATTAAAGAAAACAGTTGAACAAAAGCTTTTAATTAAAAGCCATTTCACATGCATGAAGATCTGACAGACAAAAACAAATCATTGATATATTTGACCTCTGAGTAAGATCAAATCTCAAGAAAATATAACTCTGATAAAAATGAATGCAGATCATCAATCAGAAACTAAACCAAACAATCACAAACCATTAAAAACACTGATTCACTGGGCTCTCAAGATGAGAACATTTATGACCAGTCAGTCATTGTTATTGCACCGTCGTACAATAACATGCACAACTCTTTAGAGTTTAAGAATTTGCATTACATTCAAAACTTCATGTTAACTTTAAAGCCAGACACAGAACCAACAACCAGCTTCTGTGGAAGTCCTCTATGTAAGATCGTACCATACACAGATTCTAATATGACTGCTCTGAGTAAATCCTGGAGCATCTGAAGTTTGTCTGTGTCTTACAGATACACAGCAGTTACAGTGTTAAGACTTTATGACGTCCAGCGCCACCACGCCACTTTCACTCGATCCTAAAGAGTCAATCGCCGGTCGTACATCCAGGACAGAGAACTGAAATGTGTCTTTATTAATATCCCCTTCATAGTAATCGATGACATATCGGACTTCCTTGCCACAGCGCTCTACGATCTAGCCGTGTCGGTCGTAAGGCAATTCATATCTACAGAAGAAATTGATCAATTTAAACCAATTACATGTTGGTCACAGGTTCAAGTTGATATATAATTAAACAAGCATGCAGAATACAAAGTTTTAAACATCAGTTGTCCCTATAACACCTCCTTGACCGTATCTGACAAATCTGATCATTCAACAAATGCCAGAGTTCTCACATCTACTGAATGAATGACAATGAGATCAACCCTGTTATGGCAAGACTTACAATCCATGCTACATTTATTAACATTAACATAAGTTGGACCCTTTTAAAGGTGGTTTCAGACTACCCAGCACCTGGAATACGTGAAATATTAAACAACTTCAGGTTCATTTTCAACCCTGTTACCCATACTGCTAAAACCATATTTAGACATATTGCGAATTTTAGTTACAGGGCAGAAACAATGGGAAGTTTTCAAGCCCAGTTTTCCACCCTGTTGTTTAAGAGTGTTTCCTTACCCAATCCAGTAAGGAATTTTGGCTCGTGGAGAAAATTCTTTCGCTTTGACATCTGACTGTAACAATATACAAATCTTGTTAGTTATAACAAACGTTACGTATCATCGTACATGTAGCGAGAACAGCAGCAGGTTTTCAATGAAGACCAATAACACTGAAAACCAAACCACAAGTTCTTTTAAAACGCCACTAATAAACAATAAAACGCTCTTTTAAAACATGGTCAGCTGACAGATGCGGTACCTAAAGGTTTCCACACACCTCCGCCGCTTCCGCATACCCAGAGTGCAACGCGCGCGGGGGCGGGGCCAGAGCGCTTATGAATATTAATTAGAGCGTGCAGTCGTCGCGTGGTAACGTCGCGCGTCCGTTTGTATGTATTTGCATGTGATTTTTCTGCAAAGAATAATATTCCTTAATACAACATTACAACAGCACGAGAGATACACATCACGCGTTAAAATGAATATATTGCTTTATTGAGGCAAATGGCATAACAGAAGCGAAAGTTTAAGACAGACCTGTGAAACAATAAACAAAGCTTGTTTAAACTGTTGTCATTCTTCAGAAACATGCACTTTTCTTCAGCACATGGGATTACAATCCCTATGGCAACAAATGCAAACTCTCAGGACAAGAATTTCCTTGCCACATCAGACCAGAAACACATGTATTGCGATGAGCCGTTGTCTTTCCACATCCCCTGTATTAAACGTTAATCATTTGACTCGATTTATTTGCAAAAGATTGTGTTTAATTGACACTTTAAACAGTGTGCACATTTTTGGCTCCAGACAGATATTGTCAGATTTGGATCTATTTTGTATCATTCAACAAGAAATAAAAATGAGAGGAATTAAAAGAGAAAACTTATTGGCAGAAAAAAGAAAAAAGTCTATTTTCAACGTAACATTACACAAAAAATCTACAGATCAGTGCAGAATCCAGAGGAGCTTATTAGACAAATTATCTTCCCTTCTTGTCTTTTTTTTGATTGTTTCAGTTTAGACTCAACAAATCAACACAGTTCTACACGTCTTTCGGTCCCGCTGTACTTGCTGTGGTTTTCAGAATTATACACAGACCTGCTTGTTGTTGACGCGCCTTTCAGTTACATCTGTAAGATTAAGAACAGCTTTCAAAGTCATTCCTTTGACCTTTGGTTGTAATATTGGCACAAACTGAAAAGATTGCACATCTTTATACATCCCTTAACCTGGATATACAAATGATGCATCTAGTACAAATGTCACACAAGTAAATAAAAAACCTTCATTTAAAAAAACAAAAAGGCATTTTGAGCGATTGACTGTAAAGGCAAAAATTACAATGATGTCTTTTATGTTAGTCCAAGACAATTCCTTAGACCCGTCTCTGAAAAATGTGTTTCAAGTACTTCAATAAAAACAGAACAACTTCTTTCCACGGAGGGTATAGCTTACTCCTGCGTGTTCATCATCCAGCATTTCACACTCGTGATGTCACACTCGTGATGTCACACTCGTGATGTCACACTCGTGATGTCACACTCGTGATGTCACACTCGTGATGTCACACTCGTGATGTCACACTCGTGATGTCACACTCGTGATGTCACACTCGTGATGTCACACTCGTGATGTCACAACGCACGTGTGAGTATTCTACACTAAATTCCTTACATAGTGAAAACGATTTTTTAAATGAATTCATTAAAGTAGTTCTGTATTATGAAGTCTCTCCTATGACGTATATCGATTTAATTATATTGACACCTTTTTATCTTTCTGTTAAAAAACAATAAATATGTATTAAACGTGTTACAAACCATGCTCTCCCAGTGTAAAACTGGTTTAATAAATTAGGTATGGTGCAGGAAAACTCGACGACGCATATTTCTGAACATTCGTGAAAACAGAGTTCAGTATTGAACGAATATGCTGTACATATACGTAATTAAAATATTATCACTGCGTGTGCAATAACATTTCTATGTACAATGCAAACATTCCGCGAGAGTCATTACTGCATGCAATTCACTGTACAGTGAAAACACATTGGAATCTGTTTCACTGGAACAGAACACAATTCAACTCAATCTGAAGTGTGTGTAAACACATTTCATTCTGAAAATGAAGCGAGAGGAGTTTGACTTCACTGCTCGTATCCGTAATATTTCAGCTGCTTAACTCGCGTTTGACAACTTCCTTTTTAAGAAAAATATAAATGAGCAGTCAGATCTCACATGTGCATCATTTCCTCCGGATAAAATCTGCAACACGTCTCAAGAAGAGTGTGATGATTGATTATCCAAGAGATTCACAAATAAATCTAAGTCTTGGGTAGACATGCGTGTTGGTATAGCTGGTCTTCCTCTGGTCATTTCTCTTTTCTTTTGTATTATGAATGAATCTCAGTTAAACGTCAGTAAACGAGAACATCAGGTGATTCTGTGTCCTCTTGGCCCCTTTGTACCAGAAAAGTAGTGATCCAAACAGACTGACTGTACTCGATGAATAAAAACAGAGGTTTACCTGCTCACAGTTTGAATTTAAAACTAGCCTCTGGAAATTAAAAGACAGGCAAAAACAAACAGGCGCTGTAGCCAGTGACTTTAAAGAGTGAAACATTTGCATGTTTGTTGTATAGTATCGAACCAAGCACTGAAAAGTGGGCGGAGTTTTGAGTGGCAGAGGAGATCTCAGACTGACAATGAAAATATTGCTCTGGGGTGGTTTTCCGTCTTTGTGATTGTATCGCACACAATCCAGCTGTAGCGTCCCGTCTGCCCTTGACCCTTGACCCTTGCTGTGCGCCTCTAAAGACTCTTAAAGTCTCTGCATGCGAGAAAGTGGCGTGTTTCAAATGCACCCCGGGTGTTTTCAATTCGTTTTTCCGTTCTCCTGGCTCTCGTGTTTGGCCTTCCGGCTGGAACGCAAGACCCTGTAGCAGCCGCGAGCGATTTTATGCATCCACATGACGTTCATGATGTCCAGACAGATGCTGGAGAAGATCCAAGCGCTGCGGCCGCCAAACGAGACCCTGTAGAAGGCCTCCGTTCCGTACACGGAACACATCCGGCTGTAGTACACCGGCATGACGGCGATCCGTACCATGAAGAACACAAACGCCATCAGCACCCCGTTAGCCATGTTGGGCTTGGAGGCTTTGGGGTAACCCAAGACCTCAAAAAACCAGCTGGAAAACACAGGTGAGCGACAGTGATGCAGTAAACCAGATTACCTCACTAACATCGACATAAAACAGTATTTTAAATCATGTCAGGCTTTGTAATGTAACGCTTTTCATAGTAAAACAAACTAGAGGTTAGACATGTTACATCACACTGGCTAGCCCCGCCCACAGTGAAATCTCACCCTAATGTCAAAAAAAATCTTTGAAAAACTTGTCATGCAGAATAAGAGGCTTAATGTTTTTGGCTAATACTATGTTGTTTATGTTTCAGCAGATACGTCCATTCGGTTTAAGACAAACGATTATTAGAACAAATTCATCATATTTTAGATAGCAAAATAAGACAGGGACACTTACTACAGATGTACAGTTTCTCACTTGGATCACCTGTTGTCTTTTATGGCTTCAGGTCCTGGTGAGCAAAACTACAAAGTATTTAAGCAGCTGAATACCTACCGCTGGTTAACGCACGGCGTGGAAAACTCTGCCAGCAGACGGAAGTTAGCAAAATAAGGCAACATTCCTTGACCCTGGAACAACAATGTGAAGAACAAACAATGACACAGACACGTGTTATAGCAAAACTTTACGTCGTATATCGGCCACAGCAGTCACTGCTCACGTGACGCTACACTGTACACGCTACACTGTACACGCTACACTGTACACGCTACACTGTACACGCTACACTGTACACGCTACACTGTACACGCTACACTGTACACGCTACAAGACATAAAAAAACACATTTCTGAAGTACAGCAGTTACATTGCTGTTTTAAACATAAAAAAAACATACTTTTAATACAGTATTTTTATTTTTTATTTTACTTTCTAATTGTAGCCTAATTACAAGCACAGGTGACAAATTAACAATAAAACACTATTGTCAAATAATCAGAAAGTATTACATTAAGGTTTTGCAATTTCAAAGGCTAAGAAGAGTAAAATCTGTAACTGTTCTTAATCATCATCATTATCATGAGGTATAACATTTGAGTCAAGACAGAACTATAGAACTACACAGAAAACTAAAACAATATTTTAACGTCCACACCAACGACGAGGTTTTGTTTATTCTAAACTGGCGCGCTGCAGTTTAACAGTCACAAACATGCAGATGATCTCCTGCTTCTTCACGTTTCCCAAAGTAAACAAATGACACCAGATGACAGAAGCTGGGAGAAGCCATCACTCTCTTGACAAGAGTTGTAATGTTTTATTTATATTTTATTCATGCTTCCGTACGAGTCTAATGTCATCTGCCATTTTAAGTGCACAAGTCCTTTAAATTTGAACTGATTTTAATTGGTTAATAACACGCTCCAACAAACAAAACCCACTGAAACAGATTGTGTGCTGGTTTTGGTTGGTTAAAGCCGGTCTCTCAGCCTGAACAGCTGAAAAGCCCCTCCAAAACCAGCCAAGACCAGCAAACTCACTGGGCTGTTTTTTATTTTTACCAACAAGAACAATTTACATTTTAATTCCTCGGCTAGTATTTGCATCCCATTTTAATAACAGACTTACCTTCAGGGCTGTAATGAAAACACATTAGCATACTTACTCCATTTGATACAGAGTAAATAAAGTGACAGAAAAATCAGGTCAGCTAGCAGATGCATGCTGGTACCTCTAGGTACTGGTAAGTCCATACTGTAACTGGGCTTCAGTAACTGCTCAGAGTTCCATAACAGCAGAACAGCAGACAAGAAAAGATTCCATCTAGATCAGCCAAGTCTGGCTCTCATCTCCTAAACCACTAACACTCACACTGGTAGTTTTTGCATGAAGCGTTTGTGCTGCTCAGAGGAAGTGAGGCGGAGTTATTCAAGAAGTCATGTTAGGTGGGAGACAGACATCAGACTGACAGACAGATTTCTGGAAATAAAAGTGCAGATACGATGCAAAACGAAAGAACAACACAGAAGCGGCAACATTTAGGACTCGTCAAACATGCACGCATGAGGAACAAAATCACACCACACATTGACAAATAATTATGTTTTTATCTGTAAAAAAACAAACACTTCGGCCTCTAACAGTTTGGTGAACAGAAGGTTATTTGCTCAGCGCTAAATTAAGCAAAACGTTTTGTCCTAAAGATGAAGCTCAGCTATAGTCAGTTAACTCAAAACATCCATGTGGGTTTATTGAACGTTTCAAGTCTTAGGAATGAGTTCGCTCACTACAAATGTTGGCAAAAATTTAAATTTAGTTGTAAAAAAATCTAATTAAAAATATATAGATGGATATCTGTTTTGCAGTTTGCTTTTACTCTAACAGCAGCTGTAACAGAACACAAAAGAAACAATAACAGCGGTTTATGACGGACATTTTAAACGAAAGACTGAATTACTCCGTGAGACCCAACAGAGACTTCCAGCTCAATGGTAAACACATCTTCATCCTTGACAACATCTCCGTGGATACCTCAGCTGGCAGTCATAAAAGTGACCAGTGACAGTATGGTCTACATCCTGACAACAATATGCACGTTTCCACACGAGTTTCAGAGCGCATTCATTCTGTGAAAATGACACGCAAGCTGCATAAGCGACCACAAATCCAATGACATCATCAGTCACTGGATCAAATGCCTTCTTGGTCTTAGACATTTTTTCTGCTGATATCTAGAAGGAATTTCTGTAATTCTCTTGAAAAACCACTTTTAATTTCAAATAGAAAAGGCAGCCATTTTTATAGAAAACCATGACGGAGAACAGAGCATGGATTTTAGTAATTGTCTCTATTTTAAGCAAAATTTTCCAAATCTTGGAATTTCCATTAACAGGGATAAGCACCAGCTTATACTACATTTGAAACGAATGGAAAAATGCATATTCTGTGCCAATCTGATGAGTATTCTACAAAACATACACATAACGTTAAAGTGGGCGATGCATCTCAACGCAGCCCAACAAACAAGCACGTTCTTGCGGATATTCGTCCTGCGGTTCAGACGTGGATGTTAGATTTCAGAAGAGAGAGAGGATGAGTGTTAAACAGGAAAGTCGTCTCAAAGCAAGAGAGCATGCACACAAGAAGTTCACCGTGAGTATCGACGCATGCAAAACCACCCGTGCAGTCGGCCAGATCTGACCGATGCAGTTGTGAATGGGTGCAGTTGTGAAGATTCAGAAGAAAATGAACTTGTGCATAACCGTCAAAGTGCATTCCATGCAAAAAATACCATCATCATCATCATAGCCAAGGTCAGCTACAGAACCTGGTGACCTAGAGGGTAACCGTTCAACCGAACCAAGAGTGAACAGCAGTGACCTCGGTGGATGGTGCAGTTTAGCTAAAGATCTGGGCTGGTATGACAACAAACCAAAGATCATATTAATTAAGAAGAGGTCCTAGAAGACATTTCACTGGATTTTTTAGAATGCTAAAAGAAGCCTGTCAGACTACAAACGTTTAAAAGCTTCAGTGATTGATTTATTTGAAACTTTTCACAGTATTTTCTAAATGAGTAATAATACAGAGTACAGTCAGCTAGTCATTATCACAAAACAAACACTAACTGTGTGTTTGAGTGATCAGGACCTCCAGTAGAGAGATCTTGCATCACCTTGAAGAGGGTTTATCTTACAATAATGACCTACTGGAGGTACATGATCCTGCCATAAACATTTACTGCGTAAAAGAGTCGAGATGTGACAGATATGAAACTTACTGTTAAACGACTACACATGTACTGTAAGCATCTGTAAAAAAGCTGAACTGACAAGCAGGATGACACAAACTCTCCGGAACAGAAATGTGTAAAACTGACTTCTGATTTTCGACCTCTGACGGAATTCTATTTAACTCATAAGTTTAGTCACGCACAAAATGTTGAGCACCAGCTAAACACCTCACAGTCAGCACTGTTCACTCCTGCTCGTCTCTTGCCCGTCTTGCCTGCGTGTTCTGTTATGGGACAACAGAGAACTCACCAGTACATAGTAGTAAGCATACAACGCTGCCAGGTGGTGGATTACAAAAAACTTGTCTCCTATTGCCCGCCAATAGTAAAATATTAGCAGCAGATCTGGAAAACAGACAGAGAAATAGAGAAGAGTCAGAACTACACAGAGTGTTGCCAAAAACTACACAAGATTTGTCCCACCTACACAAAGAAACAAAACATGAAGACATTTGTCTTAGCATCATCAAAACGACTCTTTACTTTTCTTAGCTTGTTTCAAAGAACTCTTAACAGCTTTTAATTTTGTTTGGACATAAAGATGAATCAAATACAATCAAATTAACATATTATGTTTTAATATTTGAACTCTAATGAAATGTCAGTTCTTCTTCTGTTCTATTTCATATTTACTGTTAAAGTATGAAATTTCTTTTGGATATGAAAAAAGTCATAAATTTTTTTAAACAGCTGGGGGGGGGGTTGTGTTGGTGGGGTTTAGTTCCTGTATGTTGGTTTGGTGGTACACAAATTCTGCTAGAACATCATAAGGGTAAAACCGGAAGGACACATCCTGCTGGTTTTGGGGAAAACCCTTTATTCTCAACATTAAAACAACTTCCCAGCTAACAGAGAATGTTCTTCAAATGTTGGCTAACAATCTCTAAACGTTCTCTCAACGTTATCATAAATGTTCTTGCAGTAACATTTGTTACTTCGTTTAAAATGTCAGGGAAACAATCGTACAACCTTGCTGTTTGTTGCTCCCCTACACAAAAACCAGCAGTGAGCTGGTGTAGGTCTCACCTGATACGAGGTAGCCTGTGGTGATGCTGACGTTTATCTTCACCAGCGTAGGATCTCCCCTGTTGTGTTAGAGATGAAGAACACACTGAATAATCATGTCAGAACACTGACCATCAGCTTCCTGCCTGTCTGTGCTTTCCCATCATGCCCTGCATGCAGTGTGATTGGTCGATCTCAAGAGCCGAGCGCTCACCATACAGGGTCCCGATTCACAGCCTCGTCGAAGAAGAGGATGTAGAGGCAGAAGAGTCCGACCAGCAGGGCGTGGAGCGTGGACACGGTCCTGCAGAGACACGCAAGCGAAAGCTTTTCACCTGCTATACATCACAACGGTTTACAACTGCAGTAAGCTGTTGTCAATTAATCCAGTATTATAAACGTCACATCTAAAGATCTGTACCTGCTCACTGTGGAACTCTCTGTCTAAAAATAAGCTTTTTGTCCCTGACACTTTCTTTTCCTGCTTACAGACACTTTGAGTGACATCTTACAACCTGCTCTCCACAGTGTAAACGGAGTTTTCCGCCATGCTTACTCACTTCTGATAAGAAACCGTTTGAAGCGACTCTGAGAGACGACGGGCTTTATTCAACATTCTGACAGTAAAGAATGGTAATTATACAGTTTTACAAATTAGAACTGTGGTTCCACACAGTGCTGTGTCAAAGATAAACGTACGTTTGCGCTTAATCCATAAAACTGTCAAACACACACAAAAACACACACACATTTCATAAAACTCAAATGAAAACATTTCTACTGGTTCTCAAACATCTTCGGCTGTTTACACAACAATGTGTACTAAAAACAAAATGTTTTACATCCCCGTTCACAAAACAAACGCTGTATTGTGCATCCCAGGCCAGTAGTTGGCAATGTTAGTGTCATTGTCGCGTAAATGAACCGCCAAAACGCATGAAAGGTTTTCTGGTTTTAGTTAAAAAAAGGTTTCGTTTAAAGACAATGTCCTCAGACTCGAGCCAGTGATTGAGCTGATGATGCTACATCAATGAGGAACACCAGAAAACACACACACCACCACAAATGAAATGAATGATAATTTTATATTGCTTCTTTTCCCTGGCCAGCATGAACATTCTTCAAAACATTCCACAGAAGAACAAGATGAAAAACCTGTTTTTGTACCTTGAGTTCCATTCGATCTGCTGTCTGTGGGTGAGTTTCAGGAATCCGGCGCTGATTCTACACGACGCCCACGGGCTCACGCTGTGAAAGAGCCACTGGAAGGTGCAAAAACTCACCACAGAGATGAACAAGATCAGCTGACTGAAGGGGTCCATGGCCACCCGAGCCCACTGCAAGACAAAGAGCAGAAGATGCTTTAAAATGAAGCCATGAGCCTCAACATCAGGCTGAGATCACACAGCGCGTGTTAGCCGACGGAAACTCACACCTACAGCAGAAAAGTGAAGTAAATGTTTAACAGACGTGCCCTTTTCCACTATATACATTAGCACACATACACATGAAGCCCACGTCCCTATCTGACGCTTGTGTGTGTGTGTGTGTGTGTGTGTGTGTGTGTGCCTTATTTAAAGTATCATTCAAAGGTCTGAGTAACATAAATGTGGACAGACATAATGCCTGCTGGCCACTTATCAAGACCGTCCAACATTTGAGACGTGCTGCAAAACACATGGCTTGTTTTAGCGTCGCGTTTGGTCAGGAAGTCAAGAGAGCTTGTTTATTAACAGTGACATCATGTTTACAATCTGATGCTCTGGAACATTCTGTACCTCAACATATAGCTGAGCTTATATCTAACAAATGTCAAACTTTAGAAATCTAACTGAAATCTCAGTTTAAACTAAAGAAACAACAGCTTGGAGAGTTCCTCTTGCTGCTGGTCTGGTTCTGCAGCAGATAAACAACTCTGTTCCTTTAGAAGCACATAGTTAGGAAGCAGTGATCCACAAAGATAAACTCTTGCACAGAATATTGCCACATGTAGGGTCTAGCAGGAGCGAACCGGCTCACATAGCAACAGACCTGTCAATAAAAGACAGATCAATTAAACGCTTTATTGCTATGCTGGTGATGTAACATTTAAATTCTCCTCACTTTTATCCCCACATCCTGTTCTTTGTGCTCTGACTTCCTGCTACAGTATATGATTCTTCATTTAAGATCATGACACTGGGTTAATGTTCGAACAGTCACGTAACCTAAATCTGAAGATATCCCTCAACAGCGCTTAAAAAAAACAACATTCCTGTATTCAAGATAACTTCAGTTCAACAGCATCTGTGGCATGCAGATGATCATTTGAACCCCCACAGATTGTTAGAAAAAGTTACTTGTCCCTCAGCCTTCCACTGTACATTATAAACACACTTTTTGTTTGTTTGAGTCACTTTTTTTTTTCTTTAAATCACATCACATCAGCGATTCAAAAATCGTTTAAACAACTCCAACTATAGTTGTAGCAAAGCTGTTTGCCAATTAACCCGGAGAGCAAAATATGTAACTGCATTAAAGCATGTCAGTGTCGCTGAAGCCATGGGCTAGTGGTTAGCACATGTGCTGCTGATGTGGAGAACCAGAGTTCGAGTCTGGCCTGCAACATCTCCTGTTCTTTCTTAACAAAATGAGAAAAAGACAAAAAAGGCAAAAACTTTGCATTCCATGATACTCATTTGAAAAACATTGAATTCTGCGACAATGATATTCAAAACTGATCTGGTTTTGTGTGATCTGTGACCCATAACAGCTAATGAAAAACATGATTTGGCCTCTTACCTGAGGCTGTAAGTGTTGAAAAGATGAGAAAAACAAACGCACAGCACATATTTACTGAACATAAACTGGCACAGAGTCAACTGACAGCTAAGGAGCAAAAAAACAGAATTTGTAGCTTTTAGTCCAAGTCTATCCGCTTCGATGCCTTTTAAATATGCTAGGGTGCTTCTAGTTGACGTTGCAAATTTGTGTCTTCACAAATAAAACGACAGCGTTTCTCTTCGGCCTGTTTTGTCCAAACAAATGGACTGTACAAGGACATCACCTATCAATGATCAGCAATAACAAGCAGGGAATCATTACCATGCTGTGGTGCAAACTGAAGCCTGCTAAGGTAAGTAAACTGTGATTGTTAAACCATTATATACGGACTTTAAAAGATCACACCATCAGAGCAAACAGGCGCCCTGATAAAGACAAACACGCGCCGACTGACAGGGTTCATGCAACGTTATCATCATCCTAGCTAACAATGTTTGTAACTCAATGTCTGAGTTACAAATAGGAACCTACACAAAGCATTCTTAGAAAGTTCTTATTTGGTTCCAAAATAAAGAGATAACCAAATGGGAACCATATGGTAATGCAAGTAGAACGTTCTGTGTGAACGTTGTATGAACACACGGGTCGCCACTGAAATCATGTCTCTTAACGGTTGCATGTATGTCAGTGGAAATACAGTCAAGTACTGTACATTAACAGGCTGTACATGTCAGCACATGTTTTGGCCTTAAGACAAACAACACAACAGGGCTGTAAATGAAACCATTAAAGTAAACCCGTTTTATTTCCACAGAACTGGTTTGACTTAGTACAGCCGAACAGTGCTGACTAAACTAACTGACTGTGACATCAGAACAACATCTGATGGGGTGACAGGAACTGAAAACATGGCTTCACTATATTTAAATGCTCTTTATGTAGTCATGGGCTTCACCATACACGCTCATCCAATCAGAGCAGTAGGTTTATTTTAAGTACATATATTTAGGGCGGACATCCAGAGAGGTCAAGTGGCAAACGTATGGCCACAGCTGTGACAACACGTTTGATTTCCATCACGTCTTCTGCTGGGTGCGCATGCGCAGCTCCATTGTGACAATGACCCTGTTGCAACACGCGCTCTCAAAGTTATCAGTGATCAAAACGTTAGATTTAGCGGATCTGATGTACGTGTGTTCACGCTGATCCTGGTTTTCGGGTTTGGCATGCAATGCTGTACTGTTGACACGCTTCAGTGCATATATGCGTCTGAGTTATGCACTAGGGTATGCATGCATGTCTATGAGTGAAAGCTCGCCTTTCAACATCCAAAGAAAGACTAACAGAGTGCTCACTTACTGATCCCATGGGTAACCCGAGATCTACACAGTACAGTACACATACAGACTTATTTACTGAATCAGGTACAGTATCATTTAGAAAACATGGCTGTTAACCCTTCAATCGGCCAAAAAAACGGTATTAACCAGAAGATGCTGGTGCATGTTGGTACTTTTGAAGTGTGTGCAAATACAGCATTAAAGAGCAATGGAATGTATACACAATTATCAAAACGGTTTATCAAATTATAATGTAATCTAATGTCACATAACTAAACTCAAAACTGAATCCACATCAGCAAAAGGAAAGACAGAGCAAATATATGTATGTATGTATGTATCACGAGAAAGGAGTTTCAGACGGTCACCTTTATAAACAAATAAAACTCACAGCACAGATCAGACTCAGTTTTGGTTTCAGATTGTTGCCTTAAAGTACATTCTGTTTTTATTTATCTATAAAGTCGGTCATGTAACTCCAGTGTGCTGCATTGAACCGCAATGCTCGTGTTACAGACGCACACACTCGCATATATA
Organism: Botia almorhae; assembly: GCA_036877575.1. Lineage (NCBI taxonomy): Eukaryota > Metazoa > Chordata > Actinopteri > Cypriniformes > Botiidae > Botia > Botia almorhae. The sequence continues at coordinate 23,163 of JAZGTJ010000077.1, forward strand.
AATATGCGCTTAATATGCGTGTTATGAAGTCAGGCAAATATGCATGTGAGATCGCAATGCAGTGACAACAATGTGATTTTAGACACACAGTGACGCGTATCTCTGCAGCTCTGTACAATGAATACAACGCGTGCGATGGAAAAGACTAGCGTTGTTCCCAACATGCTACTGCTGCTTCCCCAGTTTAGGCCAAATCACACCGCATTGCTGACTGAAAACAAACAGTTATGCATTGCAATGCTGCTACATGTCATGCAATAAACATATGAGCGTTCTTACCTCTCATCAAACATCAATAACGCCTGTGGGTCAGTTGTGCATGATCTCCGCAAACATATGAACCGATAAAATTCCGTGATTTTGGTCCGTTAGCAACATGCATCATTTCTGCTTCCTCCGCGGCGATATGAAATACATGCTTTCATGTCAAACCCAAAACAAAAGGTGTTTATAAAAACGCAGTAAAACGCGAGCTGAACATGCCGAACAGGATGATGGTGATGAGAATCTGATGTGTGTTGATGATGGCAGAATGCGATAGTGGAGGTAAGGAAGCGGACAGGATCCAATTTCACTTTTATTCTTAAAGAGATACACACATACACAGCGAATCGGTTCTTTCTGACGTGAACGCGTTCGTGTACACGCAACACGCATGCGCAGAAACGCACGTAGCCGAGACATCGGCAAATCTCGGCGAACTTCGGCTGTTCGTGGGACCGATTCATTCGGTCGGACATGATCGGAACTCAAGTTTGATTCAGTCCGAACTGACTCGACCGATCACTTGCCGAGAATCGACTCTAATGAACGATCAGCTTATTTTAGAACAAAATCTAATTCAATTGACTATTTTTGGATATTTTGGTGATTTTGGTGAATGTGTTAAAAATAGGGTAAACCATGAGATTGTTTTAGCTTAACTGGAGCTGTAACGTTCTGCTGATTAAGCTTTCAAAGCCACGTGTGTTAAAAACGTGTTAGCCCGTGTCCTCATCTGACGTGGACTGTTTTAACGTGTGTGTTGGTATATAAAGTTTATACACACAAGGTTACATGATATTGACTGAACAGTTTATTCAGTAGTTCCTATTCCACTAAATAAACAGTGTGGTTGGTGCATGTAAACCTCATGTCGTGCTTTCAGTGGGCCAGTGGAACAGGTGAAGCTCATTGGTTCGCATTCAGCAGCGTTTGAGGTTTAATCGTTTTAATCGCACGCGTGGCAGATTGCATCACCATTGTGTAACAAATACAGACCGACGCCAGATCATCTTGGCAGAATAATGGCGAGACAAAGTATGATTCAGCATCTGAACCAGCGCCAGGCCGCAGTATGAACTACAACACACAAACATCGTGTGCCATTACCTCTGAACACTCAATACCTGAATGAAGGTGCAGTAACCTTATCTCACCAGGAGAGGGCAGCAAGTCTGCGTATTTTTCCCCCTGCTATTGTGGGTCCTATACTGACATTTACTGTGTGTGTTCAGTCGCTGTAGACACCAATTCTATTAATATATTGACAATCTAAACAACATTACGTGTTCTAGACTGACTGACTAGAACTGAAGACAGTGTGGCCTCATTTAGGAACAAGAAAACACAGAAATATGCTAAGAAGCCACATTCTGAATCTCAGTGCTGTTTATTCTGCATCTGCAGGATATCTACAGAGGCGTCCATGTTTAAAGTCCCAGATTTTTCCTGTATCTCTGTCACTCGCCTTCCTCGCGCTTTGAATTATCTCCCCGTACGGAAAAATAGCTCATCCTGAGGAAACAGAGTGACCTAACTGAACAAACACACAGTACAGGAAAAATGAGAAATCCTGAGAAAGCGGATGTGATTACGTTTAGTTTTATTAATAGCCTGTTGCTGTTTGCCATTTGTGCAATGAATTATCTACCATAAGCTGTAAAAGCAGGGCAGGCGATTTATTCCAGAAACATGTTTTGTTATGCTGGTTGAAAGTCTCTTCACATCCTGATAGCAATCACTGAGTGAGGTGGTGTAAATATATTTATATAAATATATATCTTTTGTGGAAGGTGCAGGACCATAAAATGTTCGTCCAGTCGTTGCATTCAATCTGAACCTGCATTCGCCAGGTTAGAATTTCCCATAGTTCATTGCATGTGAAGTACAGACGTTAGCTAAGATGTCTGCCTGCTGACGCCAAAAGTGAAAAGAGATCAGATAGGCTCAGCCTGTTCCTGTCTCCCACAGCTCATCCAGAACACCACAAGGATTGTTTTACCGGCATTAAGTTTGAGGCAACACACAAGTCACGATGCCAAAAGCATCGACTGCATCGGCGAAATTAGAGCAGTTTTTCCGGTGGTGGTGATGCGCAGTCAGGCCTCAAAAATCTATCAGGGATTGACTAAACGATTCAGTTTCAAAAACACTGCACCTGAGCAACGTTTAATGGCTGACAGCAAAGGCTAACGAGAGTTAAGTCATTATTCATGAAATAACTATTAGGATACAATCATTAATGTAGCCGAACTACACTCTGCCTGTGTAAAACCTGCCGCCATGATGCTAAGGTGTGGCCATGGGTGGTTGCCATGCTGAAATGTTAAATGTAAGCCTAGTTCTTTATTTGCTCAGTCCTGACCATTATTTTTTTACCATGCTTTAAAGTTTAATAATTAGAGTTTGGGGTTTGTTTAATTCCTAAACCAGTATTAGTAATAATAGTGATGCTGGCTTAGTAAAGGGCACAATCTAGTCAAAACTAGTTTCATTTATCAGTGACATCACTGACAGCGGGTTGCTCGGCCACAGAAGCATTTCTACCTCAGAGGGGAATGAGTTCAGAGTTACAGACAACCTTCTGTTTGGAATAACGCCACCTCAGTCCAGCAGTCTGAAAAAATACTGCTGTGTGTGTGAGAGAGAGATGTGGTTTATCCATTCACAGTAAGATTATGTAACGTTCCAGAACTTTTGCGTTACTTCAGCCAGTATGAACTGGGCACTCTGAACAAAGGGCATTTAAAATTGCTCTCATGCGACAGACTGCACTCGATGGCAAGATTCCAACAGCCCCCAAAAAAACGACAGTAGGAAGGTCTATTTTTCTGGTAGATTCAATGCCAAAGCGAGCGGCTATTTCCTGACTCACTCTAACATGTTCAGATTTCATTCACATGTGCTTTTCTCCCCTCTCGACGTTCTCCACAGAAATTCCAGACTGGTTGGTGATCCATCGTGGTGTATTTTTAGAGAATGGTGTAATAATTCTCAGGTCTGTGTTCAATTGTTGTCAGATTGTGTTACAGCTACTCTTCCACAAACATGAGTTGCAAACAGAACCAAAAATATCGAACAATCTGATGCCGTAAGACAACTCTGCATGTTCTGTAAAAAACTGCCTGTAGTTCTTCAGAGAATGTAAAATGCTTTGCTCTCCATATGAGAATCACGTACAACCAACTCAAAACTAATACAGCGCAGGCCTACAGCCACAACTGATTATTAACAACAAACGAGTTCACTAATTGGTTGTAAAACAGGAAGTCTTACCTCGTTATTTAAAACCTGAGTGACTTTATAGAGAAATGTAGCATGCGTTGTTGAAAAGCTGATGTCATTGTTTACAGGTGCAGAAATCACACACAATATCTCTTTGCTGGGAATGTTGTCTTAGACATCACAGCCTTAAGAAATGAGATAAATTAAATGAGAAATACTTTTGGCTACAAAAGCAGAGAGAAAATGATCTGTGTCAGGACTAAGATGCAGCTGTTTTAGATTAACAGGAAGCATTCCTCGAATTAATAAGAAAATCCTAAATTCTAATATACAGCACAAATTTCCTCCCCTACATTTAAAAAATGTATCTCACACCATTAAAACTCAATAAGTGGAGAATAAGTTTGCATTTGTAAAGAGAGGAATCAGTACCAAACCGTCGGTGTTTTGAAAGTTTTGGGAACCATGTGAGGTTCTCCTACAACTTCACTTCTCAGTCTGTCACCTACAGTAATGGTCATAATGATGCAAAAATGCATTTCAGAAATTAAAGTGGTTTGTTTCAAACACAACAGTCAGATCAGTGTGAGCCAAAGTTTTCTGGTGCAGAGACATTTCATGCATTCCTGGAGGAATGCAACACGCAAATGTGTTGTGCATATTGCAAGTAACTAAAGAGTCTTGCTGCAAATCAGGAAAAAATGGGCAGCAACACTTTGTGATTCATCCAGGCATTTTTGGATGAAATTCTGGTTGCTCCACCATCTTTAAACAAGCTGCAGAAACGAACAGGAACAGAAATCTTCTGTTTTTCAGATGTGAGGAATGAAACTCGTGTTGATCAGCAGTGAGAGAAGACATCTCTTCTCACAATTTCTCAAGCGTGTTTGTCTGAGGACTAATAGATCTTTGTTCTCTCATGTCTTCTCTCCCTCTCTCTCTTCATTGATTCCAGCCTAAGGAATCCAGGTGACCTGCTAATACACTCCAGACTGTCTCCACACCTCCAGCTCTGTTCTTTTCTCTGTCTTTGGATCTGTAGGGTTTTTCTACACAGTTGTTGGATATGAAACCAATACAGATAATCTGCAATACAAAAGCAGATTGCTGTAAAGCAAAACAAGTTAACACTGAAGTTCGTCTTGCATAATATGGTGTTGAAAATAAATGGCTACCTGTGTCATAGCTTTGGTGGAAATGTTAATATCTTATTTTGAATTTTTTTAGAAGACATTTAATTGGAATTTGCTTGTACAAAACTCCCTGCTGTAAATCGTAGGTGTTGTGGGTGTTTGTTAGGGTGTTGCTGTGCGGTTGGTAAGGTGTTGTGTTTTTACCTCCTCTTAAAAGTAAGATAAGGCAATTTCTGATAGCAAGCTAGCTTTGAAACTATAAGATCCTGCCTTCCATTCAGAGCGCAGTCTAAAGCCACGCCTCCTCCAACACATGAAGACAAACATAGTTTGACATCCTAATGCAATGATGGGACAAACATTCTAGAGTGCTTCACTCAGTGATTTGCTATCAGGATGTGAAGAGACTTTTAAGCAGCATAACAAAAAACGCCTGCCCTGGCTTTAACCGACCACATGATTTGGGGTATCGTGTTGAAAACAGAGACAATGCAGCACAATGTTAACAGCTTAATTCTGCTCTTGTTTCAGAAGCTTCTTGTGGTTGCTGCAGTAACAGTTTGTTTTTAGACCTTTTCTATAATTGAGTCTGGCGTTTTTGTCCCGGATTCCACAGCGAACACAAAGCGTTGATTATCCCACAGTAACACAGTGGGGAGGGGCGGGGCAGCAGCGAATGCCATGCCTTTCTCATGAAGCCGATTGGTTGTTTAGTTACTGTCCTGGCTGCACAAAGATACTTTAATGTGGACCTTCCCCTCCCTCATGTGGACCACTTATTTACACAGACTAGTTCAGACATACATGCTGTTTAGGTTAACTTAGTTGTATGTGAGCTCATTAACATATTCCTTCTGCCTCTCTACCGCCATCTCTGTCTAAAACATATAATTGCGGGTTACTTCATGCATTTGAATTACGTGTTGTTAATTACGCAAGTCAAATCAAGTTTTAAGTTTGTAGACTCAGTTATTCATTTTCCAGCGCAACCCCAATCGCTTTTCTAGAGCAATGACAACGTATTGAAGACTCCTACTTTAAAGCAAATATTTATGGGTCTTTCATTGCCCCAGATCGCCATGGAAACAGAAAAACTTTGTCACGTGGAATTAAATGACGTGTATCCGTATGGGTTGCAGCGCAGCTCTAACATGTTATTTTCTGTCCGCATAAATTCTCCTCTGCTCTCGACTGAAGCATCCCGCAGACCCAACCCTGCACAAACTGGCAACGGATCGGCAAACCAGTCCAACACTTCTGGAATGTTCCGTCATGAGTCCCATCGCACCATTTTGCCATTCAGCCGTGTTTTGGCACACAATGCTGCCCATTAGACGCTGGAAAGGTCATGACATGAGAAGAGTGATTCAGCTCAGTGGTGTGTTTGATGTTCCAGATCCTTCCATGAAAGAATTCAGTTCTTTCTATTGTTTACTGGTATCTATAAAGTCATCCATGCAGTATTTTGAGGGAACTTAATTAGGGGTTTAGGATACAAAGATGCCGAACAGAAACCTTTTAATTACCCAGAATGCACACATGTGCTTAAAGCTTTTCAGTAATTCTCTTGGAATCCAGTTCTGTTGATATACAGTGTGCACACAAACACAAGCATGCAGTATTTGCACGAATTGCTTAGACACTAAATTGCTCGATTTGGATTCTGCTCGGTGCGGTTATATAACCGTTTCCAGAAACTGTGGGCTATCGTCAGAGGGAGCTGCTTCCAAACGCCTCTGAGGGTAGCCTCAAAAACACAAGATTTATAGCTGTGTTGAGCTACTTGGGCAGAATGAATGCAGATCTGAGGCCATGTGCCACTTCAGTTCACCCTCGTAAAATATGCAAAAGCACAGAACCAAATAATGAAAACTGGGCCGAGACCACACCTCTGCATCGTCGGGTAACTGAAAACCACCCAAACTCCCAAATGAAAAGAAAACCAAGACTAACATTTGCTGTCTTATTTAATTCTGATCGAATTATAGATCTCAGTTTGAATTTTTTTTTTTTTACAGATGAGGATTGATGATAAAAGCAGGAATTCTTTAAAAAAGGTCAAAATGCAAATGTGAACAAAGTTCTAAAATGCTGGAGAATCAAGATATCCAACACGTCATTTATAACATAAAATTTATTCATATCAAAAAACCACATGACAGAAGAATGGTTTAGAATGACAAGCAGGGCAATAAATACAGTGGGAATGAATTTCTCTAATATTACAGCATTACAAAAAACAAAACTTGGCAAAAAAGTGGAATGTTTGTGGTTGTCCAGTCTGGTATAAAATAATCTTTAAGAAAGCTAAAAACTGAGGTTTTAAAACATTTCCAGTGATAGGAATTCTGAAGGAATTCACTTAGGAATAAAGATGTTTTCAGAAGGAATTCTGTCCTTTGTCCTTTAATTATCTGTTTGTAGTCTGTCAAGAACTGGAAAGTAAAACTATTTCAAATGGAATGAGCTTCGAAACGAGCTTTTCTAATAGTGATGACGGTTTGCTCTCCAAAGCCAAAAAGAACCAAAGCCAAAAAAAAGCGCAGGGTAAAAAAAAACTAAAATCTTACTGCAAAACTGGAAACTTCTCTTAACTGTTTTCATATACTTCATATAAAACTCTTTATTTTTAATTAAAGAACAGTTTAACCACTGTTAAGATGGCAGATGTAAGACAGTAATCATTTTAAACGCTGGCACATGAACAGATGTGTGGGGGGGGACGGGGGGGAAGCAGAAGGCAGAGCAAAAGATTTGCTCTGTTGATATACACGGTGTTAATACTGCTTTGACTAACAGTGCAGTAACTCTCTCTAGTAGTCGATACCCTGGTCGCTATAGTGCCCTCGGTACTCGTCATGGTAACCGCCCTGATACTCCTCATCCGGATATTCCGCCTGATAGTCAGTGTCGCTGATTTCCGAGCCATTCGTTCCCGTCCCCTGACTGCCGTTGGCGTGGATCACAGGGTCCGTGGGGGTCGCGCAGTACTTGGGATCGTACACCTGGCGCCCCAGCCCGTACACGCTCATGCCCTTCTGAGACGCCACCTTATTGGTGCCCATTTGCAAAGAGATGGTGGAGTTATCCAGCGGTTGCAGAGCTACCTTCTGGTCAAAGATGTCCCGCCTGGTGCCTGGAGCAGGCATACCAGCCTGGAGACACAACAAACAGGTTATTTTTTATATGAACACGTCATTTTGTCACCATAGGAGAAAATAATATCACAATTTAAAGGTGAAAGGAATTATTTCTGCCTCACTAGCGCCACCAAAGCTCCACCCCCAAAATCACGCTATTGGTTGAGCCGATAGTGTCATGGGTTCATTTCCCACACATACTGATTAAATGTGTCGCATTTAACGCAATGCGAGTCGATTCGGTTAAAACCATCTGCCACATGCTTAAATGTGAATGAAAATGTCAGCCAAACCGATTCTTGCACAGAAATAATACATTTCAACATTACAATGAATTCAATTAAACACAGGACATATTGTTAATAGGTTCATTCTGAATGTTGTCTTTTAAGGGTGTACCTGGCTGGCTCCTTTGTTGGTACCCATTTGCAGGCTGATGGTGGTTTGGTCATAGGGCTTCTCTGCCTGTGTCTTTGGGTCATAAAGGTGTCTTCTGGTCCCGTAAGCCGTCATACCAGCCTGGCTTGCACATTTGTTGGTTCCCATCTGAATGGAAAACATGACAACCATCTCCATTACAAACTCTTCAATACAGTAAATTATGTTGTAAAAACACACACACCAACACAACGACCCTAGTTACCATGTCACCACCTCGGCCCTCCAAATTCAGAACCACAATCTAGACTTCAAGCTTTCTTCTCATTTCCTTCACAGACGGTTTCAGTCTTTTAATTGTATATTTACACAAACTTCTCTACAAGGGCTACATCTGTTTATCTGGGTTTTGCAGCCATGCGGTACACAATTAAGTAACCAAACAATTGCACATTTAAACCAACACAATGGGTGATCCATCTACTGAATCACCTTTGTACCCTTGAGTGAGATCTTTCTAACCATCCACACTCTTAAGAATAAACGTTCTTAAAAGGTTCTTCACAGCGGATGGTTCCCCAAAGAACTTTTCAGTCAGAGGTTTTTAAAAGAACCATTTTATTTTTCATTTTTTTAGACTAAAGAGCCTTTTTTTCACTACACAGAAGCTTTTGTGAAACAGAAAGGTTCTATGGATGACCAAGGTTCTTGATGGAACCATACAGCTGAAATGGTTCCTCTATGGCATTATGAAAGCCTGAAAGGTGTTTATAACCTGCAGTCCGATGACACACTGGCCGGCCTTCATCTTCTCCTCATCGAAATGTCTTTGCTGCTTATCTGCGTATTTTACACCGATGTCGACGGTTGTTTCAATGCCTTTGGTCTTTGCCTGTGGAAAAAGACAATAGTTCCAACATATGAGTGATGGAAAGCGTCAAATTACTATTCTTTCCCAAAATCAGAAACAGTTTAAACAGGAAGTTGTTTAAAATAAGGAGGGCTAAGAGAAACTCTTCTGCAGGGTAAACGTACCATACTGGCCAAAGCAAGAAGCGTGGTCTGGACCTGTGTCATGTTTCCATTCTCAAAGAGGTCGTTGGCTTCAAAGATGTCGTTGGGCTTCAGTCCGTAGGCTAGGATAGCTTTAATGAAATTCCCCAGGTTCTCTAGCTGAGGGAATGGCAGACAGAGTGAGGCTGTGAATCCCAGTAACCTGACCAGTAACCTGACCAGTAACCCAGTTATCTCCTCTTTTCTTACAGATATTTGTTGGTCGATGTTTTGAAGAACGTACGAATGAATCCATTTATTCTTACGGCATTTAAAAGGTTTTTTTGAAAAACATTTTAAAAACTTCTGTGAGACGAGGGTCTAGCTCAGCCCGACATTTGCTGACAACGTAATTTGTGCTTCGTATTGTAAGTTGCTTTGACAGAAACTGTGTTCAGGGCTAAATGTGTTCAGAGCTAAATGTGTTTTGGTTTCTCAGCTTTGTGTCACATGCAGATATTTACCTTGTGCCAGTTTAACTGAGAGTAGTTTATTTTCTTTATGGACCCGGGCTGAAGCTTGTTTATTAATCTAAAATGAATGAAAACACAGAACACTAATTAAATATTCATTTCTATACCAAAAGCTTCACACATACGTACAGAGACATCTATAAGAGACGTGTCATATTATGAAACGTTTATGGCTGAAATAACCACTAGCTTCATCAAACACTTGTTTCAGGTGAATCAACCTGTGAATTTTAAACTGGGACTGATGAAACCATTTTAACATGCAGCTGATGTCATCCAGGCAACATTTACACACTCACTCGCACAGAATGACACCGTCCTTCAGCCCTTTCTGAAAGCTGTCACCGATGGGCATGCCCGTCACATCCTCAATCCAGAAACGAAGCTCCTCCTCCTTCTGTGAGTCATATTTCTGTGCAATCTGTGAGTGACAGAAGGAATCAGCCAATCAGTGAGCGGTTTAAACTCACAGTTGATCTTTCTCTACATCTCAGTTGTACAGTGGTGTGTATTCATACATACGCGCCTCAGATAAGAGTGTATGTCAATACATTTGGCGGATCTGTGTCACATGACACAACTATTTGAATCATTACAAATGTTGCTGTAAACTCATCGTCAAATGCAGCTCAATTGAATCAAACTGAACATTTAAAACTCGGTTCTTGCTTTGTTTGGTTTTTCTTCCGTGTTTCTAAGCTGCGCTGTTGGGCTTCGCAGCACGTGATGTCATTCTGACATGCGATTCAGACAACAACAGAGGATAAAATTTCCACAAATCTGCAGTATGAGAGATTTCAGGATAGCTCTCTCTCTCTCTCTATCTCCACAAGGTCAGAATGAACAGCCCTCAAGAACAACAACAGACACATGACGTAGTCTTCAGATTGTCCTCCTCATCAGAGATATCAAATATATCAACATAAACTTAACGAACTTCAAATCAACATTATTTTTGACGATATAAAAACACATCTGAACATTAAACGCTTCAGGTTCAAACGTTAGGCAGCAGGTTTTAAAGTAACAGTTTCCCACAAAATATCGTGCTAGAAGCATCAGGAAATGGTCTGTCAGGGTCAGACTGTCCAGAGAAAAAGCTGAACGGGACAGCAGTAGGTGTTCCTGGATGTCTCTCTTCGCCGCCAAAACATGATAAGCTGGAGCTGTCCAGAAACCCAGAACTCTGCTTATGACCTTCAGTACATGTACATTTAAACATTTGGCAGACACTTTTATCCAGTATGTGCTTTTCTTGGGAAAGAATTATGATATTGAATTATAATACACAAATTTTTTTGTAGCATTGTCAGGTAACCTCATTAGCATCATCTGCATCATACAAATGAACTGGTTATGTACCAGTTATAGTATTTAATGACTCAAACAACCCACCTATCTAGGTTACACTAACAAAAGTGACTTTTAATAATATTATTAAAAATAAAGCAGAAGTGTGTCATGTCTGTTCTGTGGCACTAAATGAAGGGACACATCAACAGTCCCGCCCCAAACGCATGTGATTGGCTGAGCCACAGCTGCTGTGTCAGGCATGTTTTGATAATGCCTCAGTGTTTATATTTGTCAAGAGTATTCAGCAATAAATGACTTACAGTCGTCTCCGTCATGCCAGGATATGAGAAAGTATTTTAAAACAACACACACTGTGGTCTCCAGCTTGGAGTTTTCTCCTGAGAATAAGACCCTGGGGATCTCCTAAAGTTTCCTCCCAAGATCTCGCAGTCACAAACTGTGCTCAGATGTGCCAAGTTACCAGAGCCAGAAATAAAGTCCGAGATCTTGATATAAACTAGTTCTTTCTCCTGGAGAATTTCTGAAGAAATCCCTGAAACAAACCTGACACTTAAAAGCAACAATATATTGCTCATAAACTTCCACAGAAGGGCTGAAGATCACTCAAGTTCTCTCCCACATGCTCAGCAATGTGAGGCTGCTCGGAGAAAATAGTGTTGTGTGCAATCTGAGGTCAGAAGGATGACTGTCCTCCTATAATGACAGATGGAAAGTTAAACCACGTACGGTCTCTCCTTTGTGAAGAACTGCAGAACTTTTCACATCTTCCACATTTCTGATATCATTTGACTGAACACTAAAGACCGGCAAAAGCAGAAGAACAAACTAAACAATGAGACGAGGGAACGGAAAACCATTTGTCTTTCCTAGCTCACTGGGAAAACAGACAAAGGGGAAGTATGGAGAAGTGACCGGGCTCCTGATGGAGCTGTTAGAGGCGTTTCCTGAGGGGGAATGTTCTGGAAGGTTCTGGGCTGATCTGCTGGAGTGCGTCTCTCCTCCCCTGCTCATAATTCTGCAGATTCACCGATGACAGCACAAAAACAAACATCTGAACTGAAACAAGTTCAGGGACCTCTCAACACATTATGAGCAGTTTGTCAAACAGTAGATCGATAAAACCGTGCTGACAGATGCCGAGTGACCTTTCACACGAGAGTTTAGATTATAAAACAAACACAATCTCAAAAAAACGATAAACATTTCAGATTACATTTCCAATACTAAATACTAAAACTAATACTAAACTAATAAAATGAGTTTAGAAAATGTTAAGTACGCGTTGATCATTTTAAATGTACTACACAAAGTCAATAAAAACGTACTCAAACAGTACTAACTCACCAGCTTTATGATTAATGATTGTGAATTCTTGATCACGTGTCAGAAACTAGTCCAGCCTCTTTTAGGTAACTCTATTATAACTTGGTGCTCTGGAAACATTCAACATGCTTTACTGCGCACGTGAAATCAACCAGAAACGCTCTTTCAGAAGATCTCAGATGGAACAACAATCATACTAACTGAACTTTAACATTTGGTGATGAAAACAGTCTCTCTTTCCACTAACAAGAATCATGTTTTTAACATATGATATATAACATTAAAAAAGATCTACTAATGTTACTGCAGAAAGGTTTTTGATAACAGAGAACTTCAGCCAACGTTCTGAGAACGTTTCCTGTTCACTTGGTTTTGTCAGTGGTTGCCAGGACACAACTATGAGGTTGCTGAGGTGGTTTTTACCATGTGACCATTGTGTTGGATTGGTTTGCTGAGGTATTGCTAGGCAGTTACTGATATTCCGATGTGATATGACCTTCAAGATAAATCTACAGGATTATTTTACCTGTTTTGTTTTAAATAAAACCCCAACCTCATGTACATGACAAAACAGTGAAGCATGAAAGTACCAACCTAAAAAAACAATGTGTTGAACAAACACAACAAATAACTATAAATATAAAACAAATAAAAAGGCTTCAAAACTTTCAATGAACTTTAATCTTTTAATAAATGGCTTGAAGGTTTATGTGTTTACACTGCTATGAGATCTTACTGAACAATTGACTCCAGACAATGGTCAGGAAAACACACTTCCTGTCGTTCCCAAAATGGCAACACGAGGTTAACAACAGCGTTCACACTCAGCAAAGCTTTCCAGAACAATCCTGGAAATTACTGCCGATCAGCACATTATATGGAATATTGGGACTCCTCACCGGCCTGATGCCCATCGCCAGTCACAGAACGCCAATAAAACATTCCTAACGCTAAAGATCAGGATGAAATCTGACATTTGAGAGCCATGAACCAAAGCCATCAGATTAACCTGCTCTGCATTTACCCAAGAACCATGTGGCCTCCCTATTCTGACCCCAATCGTGACCTCACCTCCTCTTGGCCTCTCCCAGAGCACTGGGGTTTGAGTTGTGGCCCAGCCTGCATGCTCACAAACCGCAAGATGGACATGAACGCTTGGATGGATCCAGAATGAGACGGAGCCAGACACAATATAAATTCATTACAGCGAGAAAAACAAGTTTTCCAAGCTTGAGAGATTCAAGGCGTCTCATCGCTTAAACGGTGTCCAGAGATTTTAGGAGAAATTCTTCTGTATGTAAATAGTGTCTCGGGGGAAGTTCAAAGTTCTGACCGCTGCGTTGAAACCATTGGAAACAACATACAAGACGATGTATTTAGCCTAGAGAGATTAGAGAGATGTACTGACTATAGTCTCTGTTTTCACAGATAACACAGATATACCAAAGCAAAAACATCTGCTAAAATCCCAAAAAGAATTCAAATTAAATTTGTTATCACGTGACCAAGTTATTAATCATGTTATATGTTACGTTTATGGATCTTTTTGGAGCTTAACTGTCATATTTCAGAGTGAATGATACCAGAATTTAGTTATTTCTTTAACAAAGCAACATTTACATGTATTTATTTAGCAGATGTTTTTATCCAAAGTGACTCATCCCGAGGCAGTAACTGAAATCCAGAATAAAACAAAGCAAGAAATACAGATAGGACAGAGAAAAGTTTATCCGTATATTTAACATCAACCAAGACAGTTCATTGGAGAAGGTCAGGAGAAGTTGCCTCACATCCCATGATGCTTCGGGCCACTGAAGCTCTCTTCAGTGTTTTCAACTCACTGGGTCCAGACGAAAAGGGGCGGACCCATAAATAACTTTTTTTGCCGGGCCTCTGTAATTTTAGTGACATCACTAATAGCCTCCAACGGTTCTCCTTCATGATTGGCTGTCTGACCCCTGACTGACTGAACACTCTTGGAACGACAAACGCAAGAGACATAATTATTATAATACAACACAAACGCACAGGACAGAAACTGTTAACTAACATCTGTTTCATGTATAAAAATAACTCAACCTGAACAATATCTTAACTGAGTTGCTCTTGAGGATGTTTGGGCAACAAGCCCATAATGAACAGACACTTCTGTCTGATGTCACATAACAGGAGGGAGGTCAGTCTCTTGATGGGAAAAACAACCTTTCCAATAATGTCATTTGCAGGAGTTTTATTTTGAGAGGACTAATTCTGTTTGAGAATGTAATCCGGTGACATTTCAAGGCATTTAATCTAAGCTGGTTACAATTTATTACGGTGAAACTAAAGCATCTAAACTTCAACTGCAAAATTCGGCTTCCCACATTCGCAAAGTTCCGCTTGGAGGAAAACAAAGACAGAGCGCAGCTCTCTGCTTTCAGCGGAACAAGAGCGTCGATGAAACTCAAGAAACGAGACAAACGAGTCTTCGCTAAATTCATGACCACATAAAGGTTTAGTGCTAACACAGAGAATGTTCTAGTCATTTTCAGGTTAATGCTGATTCAAAAGCAAGTATTTCTTAAAGGAACAGTGCAAAAACCCAAAACTGTGTACAGACTTAAACACAAAACAACCATGTGCATAACATAAAACACAATGTAGGCCAATAAAGTTACGCACCGTGCACAGCAAGATATAACCCTTCTTTCCTAAACAATTATGAACCAGATTGTCTGTTTATATATATTGCATATTCTCTATACATTTCATAAAGCCCTGGAAAATAACAGTATGCATCCCTATATAAGATAAGACTCTGTTACTCTGTTTCTATAGGACAAACCAAACATCACATATACAGTAAATCCTAATGTATATTTGCTCAGAACAAAAAACTGCATTTAGTTTCGAACAGCGAAACGTCTGAAATACATGCATTGTTAAATACAACAGGACTGACAGATAAGCCTTAAACAGTCTAATATCTCCAAATAAAATTTGCTAATATTACAAATGATCAATCAGCACTTCAATATGTTGCAATAAAACTCAACCGTGCACTGTAAAAAACAAACAAACGTCCAAAGGAACCAGAGGACAGAGGGCGAGAGAACAATTTACTGTGAAAACGTGTCGTGGAATAAAAGGTCAAATGGTGTAATGGAACGAGTCGAAGACATCAGGATCAATACATTGCACCAGATGTTGTTCGTTCACCTCATGTAAATGTATATAAATGTAAACAGGGAGAAATTCATCATTTATTTACACAGTAAGCGGGTCATTAACTGAGGAGAAAAAAAAAATCACACTTTGGCAGATCAAAGTCAATGAACTGTGATTACACACATGAGAGCGCTTCCGGTACTGCTGTCATGCTTTAGGAATGCTTTAAATTCCAAGATCTTCCGACGGGCTGAGTTAAGACACGGATATCTCACATCATTCTTCACATCAGGAGGTGAATACATTGTGTGTTAACGTACGCAATTACACACACTGATTTGTCTGCATTTAAGCTAAGAAATAAAACTACTTATAAATGACAGCAGACTAAAAATAGAAGGAAGGTTCTTCTTTGGTTCTGATGATGTCATGCTCAAGAAATCTAAATGGACGGCCATTCTGCAAGTTACTGGCTGATGCTCTCTGAGTCTAGAACAATCCCTCTCTCTCTCTCTCTCTCCCCCCCTCCCTCTATTTTAGCATTCCTACATTTTCAGTCTTATCTTAAAACTTTTGCTTTAGTTTGGCTTCTATGATTATTTTATTGACTATCTGCTTCTTTTGCCTGCAAAACCACTTTGGTCAACTTCTGTATGTTAGAAAGAATTACAGAAAAATAACTGTAAAGAACTTTACATGTATCATTATATAAAACTTGACTAGTTCAGGTTCACAGGCAGAAAACACAACACAGATATCAGACTAGCAGACAACAACCAGTACAGTTCTCACAACATCATAAAGACGACTTAAACACTCAGCTATGCATATTTTATGCATATTTTAGTGTACATGTTTTCTCAACACCATCTGTACTCTATAAACGAGGGATTTTGTTGAAACAGTGACACTGAGAGTCTAAAAATCTTCTGTTGTGTGGGACAGCTCATCACCTCTGCCCGGTTCCTCCCTGTTCTCTGGACCATCTACAATCAACATGACTGGAACTTTTACCTCTAGTTCTGTTCGTCCTCTGAAACCATAACCAAACCAACTAGCATTTAAAGTTATGACGTTTATGTATTGAATGAGAACGTCTAACGTTAACTAGTTCTAATGTGTACTAATGTTAACTTACAAAACACAATGTAAACACACCATCTACTTAAACATCAGTATGTAATTTATTCTTCACATATATTTATTTTTTTAAACACAAATTCAACTCGAGTACCTCTCATCCTAAGCGTGCATTCAACTTTCACGAGCACGACACATTTTTATTCCTACACGATCAGAAAAGCTTAAAATATCATTTAAAATACAAATACTATAACTTCTCTATAGCAAGACAACAGAAGCACCAGACAAAATGAACGTTTTTGAAATTGCAGCACAAGGAAATAAAAGAATGATAGTGAACGCCACAAGATACGCAGTGATGCCTCGAAATGAGTTCGCATGCAGACATCGACACGAGCATGTACCAAACTTCACTTTACCTTGTTTTTCACCTCTGCGGATAACCCGTAGGCTGGTCCCTTGTTAAACTGGGTCATGATTTTGAGATTTTCCTGCAAGTCAACAAAGAGTGAATGAAACTCGAGTGGTCACATGCGCGCGCGCTCGCCGGCAGCTCATCACAGCGAGTCTCGCGCACAACTTCTGCTACCAACTCACGTCTGGGGCGGGGCTATCCCGTCCCCGCACCCCTGCAGCCAATCACAAGTCTCCGTTTTGCATATCACGCCGTCTATTGTCTCTCTGCTTCTGGAGGTCACTGGTTGTTTGGGTGCCACTGGTTATCGAGTTTGTTTACTGGTAAATCAGATCAGAAATTCATGTACAATCGTGTATTTATGTCAACGCATATACTGAATACTAATATACAGGGCAATATATATTGAATACACAAATCTGTTTTTTTTAAATAATTGACTTGATTTGATTAAACAGAACTTGGTAACTCTAGTTTACTATCTTAACCTAAGTGAACCACCTTGGTTAACACGAGTGAACAATGAAAACAGCATTTGTTAATCATAGTTCATGTAAATTTTAATATTTAATACAATATATAATAATATAATATGTATAATATTCAATATATAATACATTTTTTGTTTGCGAGTTTTGGTTACAAGCTTGGTTACCAGTTTGTTTACAAAAGTACTTTCTGTTGACATTAGTAAATGGCCAATCAACTAACACGAACAGACAATGAACAACTGTATTTGTATTAACTAACATTAATAAAGATTAATTAAATGTTGTGAAAATGTTATTAGCCCTTATTTTCACAGAGGGTTCCAGCGTGATCTCTGGGTGGGGCTTTAACGTCACGCTTATTTTCATCTTAAAGGCTGCAATGAAAAGGTACAATGAAGGAAATACACAGCTGCCATGCAAGATGATTTCAAGAAATAAATCTGCCAAGGAAGCTGTCTAAATGACACGTGTTCTGTTTTTCTTCATGTTGCTTTTTTAAGTGAATATCTCTAATAACTTGCATACCATGCGTTGCATCTGGCAGCGTGTCATGCTTTAGATGGTGAAAGTCTTGTGCAAACAGAAACCAAATGCAGAATTCTAATGCAACATGCGAGACATTGAAATGCAATTCTGCACGATGGTGGAAAAGATTGAACTGTATTACTTAAACTACCCATCCAATAGGCTATAATGAGCAGTTCCCAATCTGGATCCAGTTTAGATTCAATGTGGATTCACTCTGCATTCATTGTTCTGTTTTTCTTAAATGAAATCGCTTTCATGAGTTTTTTAAGTGCGCGCTATTCTTTAAGCACATTGTTTGAAATATTTTGTCTGGCACGACAAGATCCTGAAGGCTCAAATGTAAGGTTGTGTTAGATTGACATCATCCTTCTGTCAGACCTGTCTGATATATTCATTCTCTCACAGATGTTCAGAAACGTCACTGTTAACATCAAGCATAAACTTGTTCTGAGAGACAAAAGTTATAGGTTTGAAATCAGACATCATCTCATTATTTCTGGAAACGGGAATTAGAACAGAATTTATGTAAAATACTAACAGGTCATAAAACTTTTCAAACAAATGACATCAGAAAACAGTTGCTCTTTTTGTCTAGTGTTTTATTCACACTGTTTCCTCTAAAACCACGTGTCTGCGCAGGAAGAGGTTAACAATGAAATACCTCTGAATGTTGTGGTGAGCTGGACATTTTCCACAGCAACACGTAAGGCTGCAGGTGATGAAGGTGAGCACCACTTACTCTCACAATCTGTTTGGCTAAAAATATGTAACATTTAATCTCTTGATCTCTTGCTATAAATCTACATAAAGGTCGAGACTTACCCAAAGAACTACAATCATAAATTAGGAATGACACAAAGGTGAGTCGATACTGTTTATTTTTGGGTGTACTGTTTCTTTAAGACAAACACAGCAATGAGGCATCACAATGCATGTTAAAACTATGAATAAAATAACAGCAGCCTCCAATGTGAGAATTTCTCTCCGTTTACTTGTGTTGACTTTTCAAACGGGGCGTTGAGAGCAGAACAAGCCGACTGATCCCTGAGATCTGACAAAAGCTGTTGATTTAGCACTTCAGTCACGGCACAGGAATGAAACCTCATCACAGCTTCACGGTGAAGAACAATGTGAGAATGAAGCTGAAGTTCTGCTGGAGTTCTCCTCACACCAGTCTTCCCAAGTAGATGGCTGTTGGGTATTTGTCTTTCAGCGGGACCCACTGCACAAAAAAGTAGTCAGCAAAGTAATAGAGGATTTTTCCAGACAGGGACAGAGTCTCCACCCGGCAGATGCTCTCCACATAGACAATCAGAACCCTTTTCAGGCCCAGAACGCCGAGGAGAAGCCCGGCGGCGCACAGCGGGACGCACGTTCCAGGTCCATTACACAGTATCTAGAAACACACACATAAAAGTTACTGATCAGAGGAAACATTAAGAACTCACATCTACATTTACAGGCCTATAAAGTGATAAATGGTTACGATATTCTAAGACAATAGAGCGAAAAGACGCCTTTACAAAGCCCCAGGTCCATAAAGCTGGAGAAATATGAGCTTTCTGCCTCAGAACGGCAGACTTTCGGTGGATCCGAGCCATTGGTTCTGGAGAAATCATCTCACACCGACTGCGCAGACACATTAACACTGGAAAAATCCAGCCTGTGTCTGCTCAGAGCTGAAACTGATACGAGATGAGGCAGGAGGTGTGGACAGCAGCTGAAGTAAGAACATCAGCGGAACAACAGGTAGGAACCATATATACTCACATACTCCTCAGTTCTTACCATTTAGATGGACCACACACATGTTATAAATGCCCAATTCATTTCTGTCTGGTTTAAGGTCCAGTGGTGCTTGGACTGGAGATGTCAATACAATAGACCAGTGGTTTCCAAATTCCAATCCTGCTCCAGTACATATTTTGGACGTTTCCTATTTCAAATCTTGAAGTCTCTACTAGTGAGCTGACTAGTTAAATCAGGGGTGATCAGGGAGATATCCAAAACGTGTACTGGATTGGGAATGACCGAGCTAAAGCAGCTCTTTCCACACCTTTAAAATCGACACATTTCTGTCTCGTCTGTGTTTACAGCTCACACACACCTGCGAGTTTATGGAATGAGATCACTGTCACCCATCTGAGAGATGCTGAATACAGTCTGAGAGATCTGCTGGATTGTGTAGTGAGAGTAAAGAGCGTTTGCCAGGACACGAGCTCAGCTGACCGAGTGCTGTTTCAGTCTCTCATCAGACTGGTGCCAATTAAAGCCGACATTATGTTAACCTTCAACCTTCATGTTAACCAGTTCAGGTGCTGAACTGAGCTTGTGTTTCAAATCCCTTTCTGTGTACGAATGTAAAATTTGAACAAACATCATAACAGCTGTAGAGGTGATTTTGAGGGACAAGATTTCGACTCTGTCCTAAAACGCAGCAAGCTGTCTACTAAGACACTTTAGGGCGATTGTAGGTGGAACCAAAGGTATCAAAAGGCAAATAAAATGGTAGTATTGCATGTACGCTTCAAAGAAAAGGCTAATATGATCGTTTCAAAAATGAATGAAGTAAAATGTTGATCATCTACATAATACAGTCAAACCCTAAAAATGTCAATCAAAAAATAGTTTAATCTAAACAAAATTGATAAATAAAACACGACATCTGTGCGTGTTGTGTGTCTATACCTGTTGCCAAGTTATCTTAGCAACATCTTAACATCAAACTCTACTGAAATATCTGAGAAAAAATTTTCTGCTAAGATGCATTTTATATCTGTAGAGAAACTGTATCTAGAACCAGAACCACCAGTTCACTGGATCTTTCAACAGCACCAGATAAACACAAAGCTCATCTCACATCATATAATCCGGCCAATTACTCATTATTATGAGAATCTCATCACTGGCAACTGATGGACAGAGCGTTTTGAACCACTGCTTATGTTAAGCCAGCGTGGGATTATACATTAACATTTAAATACTCCAAACATTTTTCAAGGGTTAATGGTCGTTGTTCGGGCGATGACATCACAGCGAGTCATCGCTGAGTCACAGCAGAAGGAAGTGACACGCGCAGGTGCCGATGGATAATTACTGATGAGGTCATCAAGGTGAAGCAAATACATTGCAACACGCGACACAGAGCAGCTGTACTGTGGAATGAAACTGTTACTGTGTTTCGTGACTTCCTTTGACCTGACATGAGTCAGCACAGAGCAGACAGCAGGTGATGGGCCCATGAATGACAAACAAGTTCGTCCGTAGCTTTGTTAAAGAATTACAAGGTTAAAAATGTGTATTATTAAAACTGCTCAGAAGGGAAGCCAATAGATCTAATAATTTCTAACTATGGTCTCGGAATCTGTATACTTACATGCATACATACAGTAAAATACAATATTTTAACTTAAGCCACACCTACTGTAAAACTGTTTTTCACTAAATTGTAATACAAAATATTAACCCGAACCAGAAACTATATACAATCGTTTTTGGCTGTGTTATCGCCAAGACGACCCATAATCTGTTTAAACAGTTTGCAGCATATTTACAACGTATATAAAACATATATACCCATATATAAACATATGTCCACATGGCTAAATATGTACATAATATACGAGCATGTATTACACAGACAGCTATCATGCATGTCTGTTTATCAATGTACTGTTGTATACATGCAGTTTGTGATGATGTATTGCTTATGATTTTGGACTCATATTCTTTTAAAAACACTGTCCTGGGAACTGGCTTTATATTAGCGTTATATTAGCACGTACACATTGATGTTTTAAAATTGACCCATCAGTAACTTCCGTCAACGCACGGAGGAAAATTAATAAACATCGACAGTGCCGTCTCTCGCGCTCCCCAACAATTTCCAAATAAGGCTAAGATGAAACATATGGAGCTAAAGTTCAGGGGTGCGCCTGAAACCGGCGACACAAAACCAACGCAGAAAGAACAGTGAGGAGTCACTCTGGAATGCGAGGGGACGTCCGGGCACAACATCCAGGCCCCCTTATTTGTTTTTGTAAATCATATGAACCCCCCCAAAACTCTTCCCCTGTTTTCTCCACACAAGAAAAGGCCGGGCTTGTTGAGAGGAGGGAATTCTTTAAATAGTTTTGTCTTCTTTTTCTCTTTTTTGGATTTGCATCACATTTTGATTCGTTTGGTCGTTCAAACTGAATGAGATCAGCGGTTTTGTGTACAAAATAGTTTGTTCGTATAAACAGTCATTAGAACACAAGACCTCGACACATAAATCACATGATCAACCAGATGATCTGTCTTTAGGAGGCTAAAGAAAATGAGGCTGGTTTTAACCCTGATCCTACAGGACACTTTAAAACCAGCATGATGATCAGAGATGTACGTCTATATTTGTTTGACTGTATTGGGAAAGAATTAAAAAATGTAATTTACAAAGCACACTGTCTGACAGCTAAATCACAGCATACAGCTAAAAAAAAAAAACGAAAAATGGACGACCAATTTTTAAGCTCTTTCAATTAATTATTAGGTTTTAAGACTAGTTGGTCAGTTTCTCATAGTGGCCTAATTCTAAACAGGCCAGTTCCAATGGAAACTGAAGTTTATTAACGGCCACATGTTAAAGCCTCACAGGAGTAACTCCATCAGTCTAGACTTGTGTTAGTCGTAAATAGCAAACATCAGTATTCACTGTTAACAGCTCCTCATCGCCTCCGGGCTCGGTGAGCAGAATCAGGTCAAAACCGACGCCATCAGACTCCTGGCTTGCGCTGACACATCTGGAGTTTGTGAGCACCCGTGATGCGTTTGTTTCCTTTTATGGCTAAAGGGCGACTGGATCCACCCCCGTTTTCACCTCTGGTTTCCAGACCTGACCCCCTGTTTCCCCCCCGTTCCGCTCTGGTATGCGGACGCCCCCCCCGCCAGCCTCTCACCAACATGCTTTAGTTTGGTTAAAACAAATAGCCGAGATTTGAGTCGGGCTGAAGGACGGCCCCTCGCCGCGCGACACAATGGGGCTGGCCGGACCCCATAAAGATCTTACACACTGTCTTCTGGAGCAAAAAGGAAATCCTGCTGTGTTAGTCCACCAGCCAATCAAAGTCCACCTGAAACTTATATTGTAACTTATATTGTAATCTCATATTCCAAATAAACAACAAAACTCAATGATATCTGTGTTTCACTTATTTTAAAAGTTTAAATATTAAAAGTAATATTCGCCAATTAAACTATATATAACAAATTTCACACCAAAATCTAAAGACAACAATAAAAAAATGATTTCTTAGCCGATCGTAGCGCTAAAAGAAATTTGGTTTTAAACCTTTGTCTTTTAAAGCCCAATCGAGTGAAATAGTTAACTGCAGTACTTTCACCATCTAGAAATCTACACCCCACAAAACACCAGGCTGCCGCGAAAAGTGTAACATGATGTCAGAATGAGGAAAGGGTGTTAATTACAAATGATCAGACTGTTAACTCAGTCATCCGTAACAGATCAGATGGCTGCCTCACTCTCAGCTCCTAACTCTACCGCTCAGCTATCCTGGCTGCTCAGTCAAGCTCCGCCTCCTCTTAGCAGGTCACCACAGCAACGCAGAAACCCGATGCTGCTGGGCTCCGCCCCCACAGGGGACGTGTGAGAGGAGTCGAGCGGCCCGGCTGAGGAGCCAGTAAAGTCCTGCCACATCCTGAGAACAAGACCCCTCAAAATCCTTCATTACACAACCACAGAGAGAGAGAGAGAGAGAGAGAGACACAGAGAGAGAGAGAGAGAGAGAGAGAGAGAGAGACACACAGAGAGAGAGAGAGAGAGAGAGAGAAACAGAGAGAGGCTCTGGATTACTGTTTATTCCTGAAAAAAGGTTTAAATACAGTCCATCCCTCTCTTTTACTCATACAACCCCCTCCCTTGCTGTTTTGGCCCTCTTGGAAAGCTTTACGCCCCCCCCCTCTCTCTCCGAGCTGAAGACAAGCAGAGAAACTGCAGGACTTGTGCGTGTGTTTACACAGCAGACAGTCTTATCATCTGCTGCAGGATAAAGTTCACTATCACCGGCTCAAACATTTGCAGTGCTGCTGTGTGGAGTGACACAAATACTGCAGCGTCTAATATGCAGCTTCTTCTGGGTAATTTCAACAGTCTTTCATGCGACCAGCGTGTCTTTAAATGCGTGAAGTGCAGCACGACTGTTACTCTGTACACTCATAACTGGGTCTGCAGGAAGTGACACGGGTTTACTGACTCCTGTATATTTGTGTTTTAATGTCAACAAAATACATCCACAATGTGATGCCGTTTTAATCTAAGGGACATATGGAGATACTCTGATCTGTTTAAACACAGCAGATCAGGGGCTCCTGTAGCTCAATGGGTAGAGCATTACGTGAGCAGCACAAACCTTGTGGGTTCGAGTCCCACAACATACATTTAAAAAAATAATACCTTGTTATAATTTACTTTAAGTGGCATAAACTTTGGATATAAGCGTGTATTAAATGCATTACTGTAAACGGTCACAATTTGGGGAAAAAATAACAAATTTCCCATCCGCACTTAAACCAGAGCTGAGCTTACAGGCATTCACTAATATGTTATAAGTGCTCTATTACTGGAGGGCGTTACACAGATGTCCCGCAGATCAGATGAAATGAATACTTAATGAGAACGCGATGAACGAGAGGAGAGAGAGACGACCCACCACATCCGGCTGCAGTCGGAAGACCAGCGGAACAGACGACAGCAGAGCGCTCAGAGAACTGAGAACAGAGGAACTCCACGACTGACGCACTTCTCGACTGCGAGGAACTCGGTGTAAAGTGAACTGTGATCAGAGCAGAGAGGAACCATCACAATACAATACCAACAACAGCGCTAGCTGAACATTATATTAGGTTAGGAGATCTGTCTGTGTAATTAGTTTAGGTTAGGTAATCACAATCTCTAAGATAAAATTTTACTATAAAGTTTATTTAGATAAAAAAACTCTGTTAAACTACAAGACACATGTAAAATACAAGATAAAATACTAGAACTACACAAATGCGTATTCAAATGTTCTGTGATTAACATAAATTATTTATGCATATAGCCATCTATAAAGCAGCTACTATCTCTAACCATATGCACTAGTAATGTATAACCACACAGGTGATGTACTGCCATCTGCTGGTCAATCGGAGACATCACAGCTGGTGTGTATTAGATGCAGCATCACCTGAGAGTCTGACGCGCGTTTCTCCGCTTCAAATGCGCGAATCTTCTCTTCGCTCATTCGATCGGTGTCTGCGATCACATAGTGTCGAGGCGTATAAGAGGCAGATAAACTGCCCATCAGACGAACGACTTCCGTCGTGTGTCCTCCTAAATAAAACACCAGAACACCCTTTAACTTTCGTCTCTCTAGCGCCATCTCTGCGTGAATCACAAAACTGCAGGTTACTTTACGTACGTTCGTTACGTACGCTGAAGTCAAATGACGTCAAACTGACGTTTCCTGGGAAAATGGACCCGACAGCTCAAATTATGAAATTAAAATGATCAAATCGTTGTTATAAACGTACAGCTATAAATCAGGGTAAGCTAAGGAGACACTGATCTGACATGTACTTAATAATTGATTTTTGTTCATTTTTAATCATGAAGTTCTTACATTACATGCTGGTTGTATCCTGCAGATAACTATGTATGTGACAAATACAATATTGAATCTTGGTATATTATATACTTCTATCTACCTATAACATTAGGATCGATCCATACAGACAGACAGACAGACAGACAGACAGACAGACAGCCATCCAGACAGACGTTTTAAATGAAGTGTAGCATGTCACAGATTAGTTCATGCTAAACTGCCCAACTACTACTAATACTACAGCATACTAATATAACATAGACGTACATGTAGAAGAGCATTACGAAAAATACTTCATAGTGCTTTAGAATTGTTTTAAATCATAGACAATGATTAAACACGTAAACAAGCACGTAATATGGGTTAGTTAGTTAAAGTCTATTCGCACTAATATAACTAACACGCATGTCTGTTTTAAACAGTTTGACGGGTTTGGTTGATCTTACCTGATCCTGCCACCACCAGAACCGACACGCATCCCTTCTGTCCCGGTTTATATTCACATCTGTGTCTCAATATCACGAATAAACGCAAAAAAAACGCTGTTATTAATGCAGCGCCAGCACACAGCGCTCCACATAACAACCCCATCGAAACTACACAATGTGCATGTGTGAATCACATCACACTTTAACAATGCGTCTCATGTTCACGAGAATAACTGCAGATTTACAGTTTAAATGTGTTTGTAGACTAATAAGGGAATATACAGTACAGTAGTTTCGAGGGCGGAATGACTACAGTGCAGGAAATACGGAGACTCGGCGAGGACAAACTTCATATGACGTTATAAACAGGCGTTTGGACACAGCGCCCTCTATTGATCGCGTTTAATTACGTTTCTGTATATAATTATAGTATACAATACAGTATATATTTGTATATTGTAGTATTTTGTAACTAATCAAATATATCAAAAAGGTAATCTATATCAAAAAGGTTATTCTTAAGTTGTTAGTGGAACATTTAAAAAATGTTACAGAATTAAAAATGTTTGAAGGAAACATTTCTACACACTAAAATTGTTAGCTGGGATTGTGCAGTTGTACTGATGATGTGAAGAACAGATAACGGCATTTCCTGAAAACATAACCAAACATAAACAATATCCAGCTCTGCATCTTCCTGTCGAACGTATTTACATTCACTTCTCCTAAATAAATGTTGTATGGGAAGTTCTCGTCTGTTTGTCGTCTCAAGGAAATAAACTGTGCTTGTTTTGACTCCAGTTCCTGTAAGCCCAGCGTGACCAATCAAAACTCTTTTGAACTGGCAGACCTGAATATTTACTGCCAGTGTAAACATAATTCAAGGTGATTTAAACACACTGTCTCCAGGTTACTTGATTGCGTCTATTCAGCCTCAGTGTCATTCATTCAGTATACATATGTTAATATAACTACATTTATGCATTTGGCAGATTATACTATATGTAGTTTCTGAGTATGTGCAATCCCTGGGATCGAACCCATGACCTTGGCATTGTTAACACCATGCTCTAACCACTGAGCTAAAGGAAAGCTCACTGGTTTGATTAATCTGTCATTAATCTGTTATTGTCTGTAATCTGTCAATTAATCTGTCATTACCCAGCTAGTATTTTAAATAAGAATGTTTTTTAGACATTGTATGGACATTATTGTCTGGTTGTAGGAACATTATTCAAACGTTTAATTATGTAATGGTTTTTTTATATGTAATATAAAAAATGTTAAAAAGTTCTAATGTTACTGTAAGAATGTTTGGAGAGAACGTTGCCTGTTTCACTTTCACTTCGGTTCACACACAGACACCCTTAACCCTGTAACTATTTTCATTTTGCAGTTTGTGGGATACAGACTTTTACCATTTCTGGCATTTGTACGAAACACAGACTCCACTGCGCATCCACTTTCCCAGCTGATTCGTCCAGCAGATGTTTGACTTACAAGTACAATTTCTTAATTGATTGGCTCGGTTTACTGGCTGTCAGTTTGATACTTACGCTCGGGTTAATAACTCTGTCTAGATGTTGCCTGAGATTTCATCAGCTCTTTATTTTATAATCAGCAGCTTTATTTATCCAGTCTTATGAAAACAGCACAATATTCCCAGCAGCATTGCCAGACTAAAGAAAGGGTCATTTTCAGGGCACAGGGTACAAATGTACCACAAGGGGGCAGATTACTAATAACACCGACCAGTTCCGAGTCCACATTCCATCTAAATGGAATGTAAAGGGTAATTACTCAGAATGTGCGTTCTTTGAAGTTCCTGATCATATATTTCTCTCCTCCAATCAGCAGAGAGCAAGTGTTACACAGTTTTCATGTCCGTGTGCTCACCTGTTAGTCATTAAACAACACGTCTCAAATCTATAACTAGAATTTATGTGTCTTCTATATAAGATCCTGTGTGTTTCTAGACTTTGACCTTTGTACTGAATTCCAGACATTTACTCTAGAACTCGTTAAGCTTCATTCTTCATTACTGCAGGAAAATTAAAAATATATTGATTAATATAATTGTTAATTATTATTATTATATATAATGTGACAGAGCAATGCTAACAGTGATACTCATGTTATTTTAAATGTTTTAGCGACATTCAAAACATCCGTTTTTTTATTCCATGTTTTTAAAAGGTTCCACTAACAACTGAAGAATAACATTTTTGATATATATTATATATAACATTAAAAAGTTCTAAGATTACTGCAAGAAGATGTTTTGATCACTTTGAGAAAACGTTTAGAGAGCATTAGACATTCTAAAAAGATTCCTTGTTAGCTGACTCATTATTAACCCAGTTTCTTGATGTATTTTGTGTATTACATAAATACAGTGGACATTTTTGACATGTGTAAACCTGAGTTTCTATTACTGTGGCTAGTTATGAGTCAATCATGACCTAAAGAAATGTCGGTAACTTCCTGGATTGTTTGCTTTAGCTTAGTCTAGTGAGCAAGATGGAGCAATTTCCAGGTAAAGACACACCTGTATGCTGTGTCTGTCCTAGGAGTGACACCTGAGGGAGAGGGAAAGATGGGCCATGATAAGAGACATGAATTATGTC
This sequence comes from Botia almorhae, assembly GCA_036877575.1. Classification (NCBI taxonomy): domain Eukaryota; kingdom Metazoa; phylum Chordata; class Actinopteri; order Cypriniformes; family Botiidae; genus Botia; species Botia almorhae. Next base: position 51,825 of record JAZGTJ010000077.1, read on the forward strand.
TCGCCAGCTTCTGTGTTCTGTCATAAACCCTAAAGGAAGTCAAGCATCCACTAAGTGCAAGATTTAGGATGTGGGCCTGGTGATTAGAATCAAAGCACAAAGGAACAAATGTTTACCCAAATGTGAAACTGTCTGTCAGTCACGTCGTCGCTCAAATAATGGAGTGTTGCATTAACAGAAAAACACAGAAAAGTCATATGGAATGACAAGAGGGCGAGTAAAGGGTGACTTCATTTTTAAATGAACTAATCACACACTCCCCCAAACTTACATTAAAACTGGCTAAAAATAAAACCTCCTATATTAATCAGTGATATTGCCAAAGAAGTGTGGAGAACAAAACACGCCCATATAAACTCCTATCACATTTTAATAAACTAAGGGAAGATATCTGAAACGTTTTAATAGCGTTCTAATACAGTTCTGTTCAAACACTCATACTCCTACACACTCACATACCACTTAATCTAACACACAGTACCGCCCTGAGCAAGCACCGACTCCTTTTGGTCTGCTGGTATTATAATAATTCCAGTCAGCTGAAGGATGATGTCACGCCCTGACAGCAGCTGTGATTGGATGGCAGATACAAGCTATTCTCTCCCTCAAGAAGCTCCAGAACATCCTCGTCCCCAGATAAAGGTGTCTGATCTTTTAGTCACTGTAGGTTACAAGGACGATGTTAAAGCGGTTCGTCGTTATCTGAGCTGTGGTGAAACAGACCTCAGTCTGGTTAACTTCCTCAGATGTTTCCCTTGAGAGTTTGGCCTAAGCAGAGGTTCAGAGTTTGCAGACCAGTAACTGAAGAACTGTGAGAAAAAGCTAAAGGCTGGACGTGAATGATTTGAGCACCAGAGACCAAGAAACAAAAACATTCAAAATGTTCTAGGAACATTCAAAATGTCCATTTTGGTAGATGTTGTATTAACAACAATCTGAAACGTTTTTTAAACATCCCACTGACCAAAATCACTCACATTTTCTACCAAAAAAGTACAAATCCAGCCTGTGTGTGTAAATCTAAAATGTTAAAGTTTATTTCAGTGTTTATTTCAAATATAAAAACCCCGTGAAGTGACCTGAGGAATGTTAAACTGAAGGGCCGGGATTTGGCCCCATTGGGGCCCGTCTGATTCCCAGCATAGCTCACTGGCTCAAAGAATTTCCCACTACAGTCTCCTTTAATCCCCAGTTTAACAAGCAAACCGGCTCATACTCCATTAATGACAAGGGTGTCTATAAAACGCTGGTTTAATGATTTCAGACAGATGTGTTTTGTGTTTGCTTGTAAGGGCACTGAGATCTTTCTGTGTAAATTGGGTTTCTGGGTTTATTAGAAACGGTACGATTTGTAATGAGCTACACACACAGTTTTTAAAAGCCTGCAGGAAACTCCACTGCAGCTGTTTGTCACAGAGGGAACGCAGCTCACCCCAGCAGAGCTTCACAGATCTCATCTGGACTGAAGGTCACTCACAACTATTTTTTGCTTTCTCAGATGAGGAAATGAATGTATGTGTTCATTCACGGCGTTTCTGTTTTAATGAGGTAAAACACAGTTTGAATGAACACAGTAAATCGCATATTTGACATGTTTGGTGTTAATTTAATAAACATTATTTGTGTGTTTAAAACATTATATAGTCTGCTGATCATAGAAAACTGTTACAGTGACACACAAACAATTTACAATATATAATATATAAGCATTTTATATTGTCATTGTTGTCTTTATATAAAAACAATTTTAATTTGTTATGAAAGTCCGATTTCCTATAATTGCTCTTAAGAGAGGAAATAATAGACTTATTTAACAAAGACACATGACAAATTAACCTCAGATAACCATGAACGTCATTTCCATAATAACAATTACAGGAAGTGAGACTTTAATAAGGAAACAATAGAAATAAAATTCCTAAAAGCTGAAACACAATCCATGACCAATTTCAGAGGCTGTTGATTTGGGAAGATCTGTTTCACTATCATTTATATTCATTCAGTAATTAAACCTCTCAACTCGTCTTATTTTCCGGATAACACGATGTTCAGTGTTCTAATAAATGTCCCAACCAACTTAATAACATGCCCATTTAGAGACAGCTCTCAATTAAATGAGAACATTTTAAGTATATCGAGTTATATTATCATGTATGTCTCAAAATGGCTGAGTGAGAGATCACAGAGAAGTCAGGAGAGCATCTGGACAAACGTTCCTCTCTGGAGTTGTATAATGTTCAGACAGGAAGTCAATTGACATGAGGCGGCGTCTGACTCTACTTAGACAGTAAGAACTCAGAGGGACAGTTAACCAGAGATCAAACCTGCTCTTCCTCTGCATGCCGGGGGATTCAGAAGTTACTCCATGTTTACTCATCTGTAAACAGAGAACACGAAACCTTCTAAAACATTCTAGAGAATTATGCTGTCGTGAGTCAATGACTTGACTTTGTAAATTCCCACCAAAACCACAAGATTCGGCTGCAATGATGGGTTGGTAACCAAAAGATTGCAGGTTGGGTTAAATGTTAAACTGTTTCCATAAGCAAAAAGACAAATTACAGGTTAAAACTAATAAAAAAACATAAACTGATACATTGTTGATACACAGACAAGCAACAAAAGTTAATTCTTTCACAGGTAAAGTTTCTGACTCAACCAGATGCAGCCACAATGAGTGACAAGAGTCAGAACGTTGTCAGTGGTTTATTATAATAATATTAAAACCATTCATCAACACCTTTATCTTTACACAGAATAGCACTTTACATCAAACTGGTTATTTCACAAAACAATTTTGCATTAACGACTCGCTTTTTAATGAGAAGGGTGGGCGTGGAAAAACTGACATCAACGTTTGTTCGTGTTCTTATTCTTTCTGCTAATAAGTGCCGAGAACTTTCAGAAATTTCAGAAGTACACGGTCGTGAAAGGAAGTAATAATAGAAATTCACAGAGATTTTTCAAGTCAGTACAGTATTTTTTTCTGTAATGTCAAAAACGAGCCACAGCGCGTGGGCGTTTTCAATTCTGTGTTATGATAACCCAACATCATGTTGTTGAGGTGGATTGTGGGATTGATGTTGCACTCTGACGTCATTGAGTGGCATTGAGTGGTTATCTGCCGCCGTAGGCGATCTTGCGGTAAGAAAACTTACTGTAGAAATCACATGCGCAGGGTGATGTCATCGGAGTGTAGTGGCTTCAGCTTGGGGCTTTTGACCGGTTCAAGTTTCACCAGAATCAAGCCATGAATGATCACCATTGTGACTTAAATCTAAACCTCAACGTGGTCAGGTGTAGATGTGGGCTGTGCTGTGTTGGCCCGTTACATAGAAACAAACCAAAGCAAACCCACATTGCTTTAGATTTGACTAAGTGCTTGTCTGGCTTTGTATCAGATTCATCTACTGATCATACCTGCATGTTTTCCCACATTTGTAAATAGAAACTGTACATTCCCGAACAAACGTGCTACAGCGTGTTTTACAAAGGAACAGAATGTGACATTAAACCTTGTTCTGATCTACTGTATCACAAACAAGAGTCATTATAGAAGAATTTATTTTCTATTTGCTTTGGACGGCACATGCTGATCATAGTTTGATGTTACATCTTTGTGTTTGCTCTCTAATCCTGAGGGTGTGCGTTTATTTTCTGTGTAAATATTCACTCATGCAGATAAACTGACATATTCAAACGATGCTTTTCTTTATAGTGTTTCTTAATGCATTGTGGGGTAATTTTTGTGGGTTGAATTTTGGGGAGTGACGTGTCATTTGGCGTCCAGTTTTAAACATGTCTTTTGTGTTGACTCGTGGCATTGATTAAAAGCTTTGTCAGCAAAATCAGACACACATACAGTCATTCGACGAGATACAGTCTTGTGTAACCACACATTTGATAAGACATTTGATTTTTACATGTAGTTTAGGGACGAGTTTTTCCAACTTTTTCCAATTTGTAACTATTTTACATTTTAAGAAATTGGTAGTTAAATTTTTGAATTACAGTTACATTAAGGCGGCAATCCGTCTCTATCGCCATCTCTGTTTGAAACATAAAATTGCAGGTGACTTTATGTACATTTTTTAGTTCGTATGTTGATGTCAAATGAAATCATTTCCAGAAAATCAGACCCGACAGCTCAAATTATAAATCATTATTAAAAACTTAGATTGAGATTGTGTTGAATACTGATCTGTCATGTACATGCTCAGCTGATTTTTGTTGAATTTTAGACAAAAAAGTTACAGATTGTAGCTTTAAGCTAAGGGGTGGGCTTAGATGTGGACTTATTTTGCTTTTTTCCAATAATCATGCGTTTATTTACATTTATCACGGCACAAATTCATTCAAAATCACCACTTTGTAAAATAGTTACGGGAAAAAATATATACTAAAACAGTACTAATAATAATAATACTTAAATATCAGAGGATGTTCATATAGATGTATCTGTTTACATTACTAGTTAACACATTATTAGCTAAATGGATTTAAACAAAAGTTAATTGTATCACATCAGTTTGTTCAGAATTGTTAACATCTGAAATTCGATTAACATCTGAAATTTGCAGTTTTAGCATCGCCGCTGGAAGCTGGTTTATGGGTTTAAAGGAAGTGAGAGGAGTAAACAAACAACCTTGAGTTCAGTCCTGTACACACCTGTAACAAACAAGAACCCAAACACTAGCAGATGTTCATGTAGCTTGTTCTCCTGTAGTTTTTATGGTGTATTGTAGCGTATAGTCAATACAGAGTATTTTCTGACTGAAAGTTCATCAGATGTCTTTCAGTGCTGTGTGTGACGCTCTTGCAGTTAAAGTGATCACATCTAAGACTAGCCACATGAAAATAAACATGCTCTGTACAGATGTTTTAGGCCAATGCGTCCCAAACTGGCTTATAAAAATATGGCGTATGGATACCTGTTTGTTTTTGATCGACCACTTACAGAGCAGACATGAAAAACAAAACCCACAGAGTGTGGGAAATATGTGACATCTATTCCCCCTAAAAAGAACAAACAGAGTTTAAGAAAATGTTAGAGGGTGCCAGGGCTTTGCTGCATGGTTGCTAGGGTAATACCCAGTTCTCTAAACGTCATCAAAAACGTTCTGGTAGTACATTAGTAGAATGTTTTGTAACATGATATATCATGTAGCAATAAAGGTAATTATTAGTCGAACGTGGAACGTGATAAAAATATTACAGGGAATTGGAAACGAATTGGAATGTTAAGGAAATGTTCTTACAATCTAAAATTGTTAGCTGGGCACTGGGTGGTTGCCATTTTCAGGCCCCTCCTTTAATTTATTTTATTATTTTGCACCTGTTTTATTGTCCACCAAAATGAAAAACAGACAGAATCTAAATGGCAACATTAGATAACACACACAAAAGTCATGCTTAAGGGTTAAATGATGTTGAATAAAATCTTAAGGAAACAATTGCATGTTTCTACTTTGGAAGGACAGATGGAGGAATGGATTTTCCTCTTCAAAAAGTCCCGTCATCTCTTTCAGTCTCAGGTCAGTAAAGGTCTGTGGACTGTGGCTACATCTGTGGCATTTAAGCTGCTCCTAAACTAAAGTAAGAACAGGGCACTGATTCAAATTAAACAAAATATCCCTCTTACTCATGTTGGTTTTGTTCTGATTACAAGCGCATGCCAGTAAGATCGTGCCAGCCTGCCAGGAATGATAAAGAGTCAAGAATTTGTGCCAGGCAGTTTGATACATTTTCTCCACTAAATTCAAAGATGCTTTGAATGCGAGTTTGTGTCTTTGTCTTTTAGAATCCGGCTCTTTTGGATGCATAATGTCATACTTTGTTCTCTGTGGGGCTTTTCATATGAAACATGTCATATTTGTTCTACTCTAATAGTCATGAATTCTCAGAGTCAGTTGAATAGTAGCACGCGTCTCTTACTCCCACTGTCTTCTGCTGCGCTATACATGAAGCTCAACATTGTTGTTCTGTGTCCACTGCAGTGCACAGAACCGAACTGTTGCGTAATCTCCACTCTTGTGTGCAGTATCTTCATGTGTAGCTGGAACACCTTCATCCAACAGCAGAAAGAATGTAAACCAACTGTTTGCTCCTTATCGGAGATCTTTCCTCACCCTAAAGATAAGCACATAACTGCAGAGCTGCTGCCCGCTGTTTGACTCTGCTCGAGTTGGAGGCTTTTGAAAGCAGTGAGCTGTCTGTTCACATTAATGCAGTTCTTGTGTTCTGTCACAGTCGCACTGGCCTTTATGCATGACATCTTTAATAAATGAGATGCACAGTTAAACAGGAAGTTGTTTCCAGACCTGTTTATTGGTGTAAGTGATTAGACAGGACACGCCAGGCCGTGTGAAATTTTGAGTGCAACTGATTTTGGAATTTCACAGTTCTGAAAGGTCAAATGTAGTCATGGTTCTATATGTTTGTTGTGAGGTCACGGTTCTATATGTTTGTTGTGAGGTCACAGTTCTATATGTTTGTTGTGAGGTCACAGTTCTATATGTTTGTTGTGAGGTCACAGTTCTATATGTTTGTTGTGAGGTCACGGTTCTATATGTTTGTTGTGAGGTCACGGTTCTATATGTTTGTTGTGAGGTCACAGTTCTATATGTTTGTTGTGAGGTCACGGTTCTATATGTTTGTTGTGAGGTCACGGTTCTATATGTTTGTTGTGTGGTCACGGTTCTATATGTTTGTTGTGAGGTCACGGTTCTATATGTTTGTTGTGAGGTCACAGTTCTATATGTTTGTTGTGTGGTCACGGTTCTATATGTTTGTTGTGAGGTCACAGTTCTATATGTTTGTTGTGTGGTCACGGTTCTATATGTTTGTTGTGAGGTATGTTTTAGTGCAGTCATTCCATAATTGTGTTGTGTGGAATCTGGGATTTTCTGTTGGTGTGTATTGGTCTGTTTTTTAATGCTTATCAGTTGTTTGATTTTGCTGTTGCTCCTTACTGTAAATTCTATCCAAGGCTGATAATAAAGTTTCAGGTCGTCAGTATTTTCTGATCACAAAAGTCGATATGATACTCAATCGCAAGTGAGTGAATGAAAGGTGAGAGAGGTCAAGCTCAGGGTGGGGCTTCTTTTGGATTGTTCACATTTTCTGGGTCAAAAAACACAAAGCGGATTTCATGAGTAGACTCTAAAAATCCCTGATGAGCCACAGGATTATCTTCACTTCCATTATCTTATCTACTTGACATTCTCCTTTTTGAAGCCTGAAAACTGTAACGAACTGTGATTATAAAAGAACAATATTTAAAAGATCTTTCAGATTTTTCCAGTGGAATAAATAGTAATTAAAACAGATCAGTAATGACAGGATTTTAATTTTTTGGGGTAAGCGTTATCTTTAAAGATTGTCTGTCTGACTTATTAATGCCTCATAGATCTTTCCTACTGTCTTATTTAGAAACACATAATGGACAGTTGAAATCCCAGCAGAAAGGTTATGATGTCACTTCCTGTATTCTCTGTAAGTCCAGCAGAAAGCAGCACTGTTTATTTATCTGTATTCATGTTTTCCTGCGACTAAATATTTCATTCCTGTGTTTCCTAAGTGTTGATAGCTGTGTTTAGTTTGTGTTATGAGTCTTACAGATTTTAAATGGGTTCAGCCAAACAAAGTTTGACTCTGCCTATTGTTTCATATGGCACATCCTCTCATAGACCTCTGCAGAAGCACTTAAGATGACCTATCCAATCAGAATGAAGATGGGAGGAGCCAAGGCAGAGGATCTGATCTATTTTAAGACCAGGGGGGGTCTGGATCAAACATTAACTCATAGTTGTGCAGCGTGAGGAACGCAGGTTTAATAATGCAGCTCATATCAGAGAGAGAGCGGGTTGGAGGATTTGACTCTTCTCTGTGAACAGAACCACAGGTCGACACAAACATCACAACACAGATTAGTTGTGATCTGCATCATCTCTGAATATCTGAAGGTCAATTTTACATAAAAAAATATTTAAATGACAAAAGCAACATCACAAATTATTATAACAGGTCTTTTCTAAGGCAAGCGTCACTGTTTTATTCCTCATAGCTACAACAAACCACTAACCGCATAACCTACACTGTTGGACTGTTGGTGTCACGGACATGGGAAAGTTCTCAGAACGTTGGCTAACATTCTCCCAAAGTTCTCTCAAAGTTATCAAAAACATTTTTGCTGTAACGTTAGAAGAACTTCAATAAAAATGTTATGTCTTTTATATATATATATATATATATATATATATATATCAAAAATGGTATTCGTTCGTTAGTGGAACATTGTAAAAAACTGTCGCAGAATTAAAAAATGTTTGAATATCATTCTTAAGACCAAGCGATGATGTGAATACAACATCTAACAAACTGTTTTAAAATGTTCCTTAAACTTTCAAAATAACATTATATTTTATTCAGCAGATGTGTGTTACATCTTTCTAAGTAATCAGACTTCTGCTTGTCATCTGATGGAACATAATACAGGTGTGGGGGGGCTTTCCTAGGCAACTGCCTAGCAACCACACAGAACACCATGATAATGCTTTGGAAAACCCCAACAATGGTTATTGTGGCAATCATTTTCTCTATTTATAAAGTTCATATATTGTTTTTTAGGATTAGACGACGCCTCGCTGCTCCCCTGAGATTAGAAACTATGCGTGTCGGACTGTCTGAAAGAAATTTCACATTTTCCGTATGATGAGAAATTCTGGGAACATCAGTTTATCAGCCTGTTTTCTGTTTGTACCCCTGGAGTCCTGTGAATGTTTTCACATGCCAAGCCCAAGCGCTGCTCATTAGCATAATCATCTGAATGGGCAAAAGACCCCTGCTGGCATCCAGGACCTCAGAGCTGCCAGCGACATAGCTGCCTTCTCTACTGCCTGAAACCAGGACAACATTGTAGTCATACTTCCCCAAAGTATGTCATCAACTTTTTGTTGTCATGGTGGTCATCAGAGGGCTTCTATGCCCAAAATGAGTCGAAAGCTGCTGTGTGACATCATACACGAGTGCTGTGTTTACTCACTCATTCCTTAAATAACCATTAAAACTCTCTCAGACCATTTGAAGATATAGATAATCATACATACATAACTTGTCAATCTGAACGTTTAATTTTTCAAGGAAAATAACCCAATGCTTACATGTAGCTGCTTGTAGTCAGATGAAAAAATATATAAAATATTCTTTTTATGCTTTTTATTCTAAACATTAACATACTCTATAAATGATAATAAAATAATGTTCTTAAAATATATTTTATTAAAATTCACTTATATATTTAAGTTATATATAAGGTATATATATATATATATATGTTACTAATCTTCACGTCTTTCGCATAATCATCTAATTTCATCATCCGGCTACCCTAGACAGTGGAACTCCTTATATGGTCGTGTGTGTATTGGAGGGTGGGGTTTAATTAGCATATAGTTCAGTGCAGGAGTCACGGCTGGAGTTTCGCTCTTTTGCGCTTGTACACTCGCTCGGGGGAATTATTATTAAAATCATACTGACACTGGATCTGATTTATCCTCTTTATACTCTACCTGGTTAAAGGAGCTTTGCTTTCTACTCTGACTGTAGTTGGATTAGTTTTGCTGTCGGGAGATTATGGCAAACTGCGGGAAAACGAGAGCTCGGTGTGTGTTGCTCGTCTTCTGTATGTTCTGCATGACAGCTTGTGTCTCAGGTGAGTCTCTTACCTGCGCCATTACGCTTACTTGCTTAGTTTTGTTATTCAGAACGTGTAAACGATTACTGTTCTTGTTTAAATAGTCTCATGTATTTTCCTGATTTATTTTTATTAAATCTTGTGTTTTTAATACATTCTTGTACACGTCTGTTTGTGCATTACTTTCGCTTTTTTTGTAGACACGTTTCCAAAAGCACAGAATGTGGTCTGGTCCTCCATCAATTTTAAGACCTTGTTAACATGGAGCCCAAAACCGACGAATTATTCCTACACGGTTGAATTTTACCAGTAAGTTGTCGTGTTGTTATAATATTACAATAACATTTTTTATTACATATTATAATGTATTTATCCTCCTGTATGTTCGTAAGAACATACGTAACAGGTGTTGAAATGAGCAAACACAGTTCTCCAGAATTACTACAAAACCAAACGTTTATTACAACACACGTACTGTATGTAAAGTGATGTTGTCAAAACACAATAGTGAAAATGCTCTTTAAAATCTTATACAGTAAAACATATTCATCACAATAAATTAGCTACTGGCTGCATACAGAATATGTGTTACTTAATGCAGCAATTGGCTCTTTAAATCTTACAGTTTTTTTATGATCTGATATTGTATTACTTGTGTCAATGGTCAATGGGTGTCATAATTTATTGATTTTTCTCAAAACGATTGCTCACTGTGTAATCTGGGCATGACTGTAAACCAATTACAAGTGTATAGTCCCATATATATAGTTTAGATGTTTGAATTGATGTTATAAGCGTGATATTATGAACTTAGACAGTATGCGGTCACGGTCAATACTGGAATATATTTGCATCAAACTGTGCGCGGTGTACGTCTGCCAACTCTTCTCCACACCCAGAACTTGCTCCCGCAGGCACAGACCTGCCTTCATTTTCATGCCGATTCATGTCATTACAAAACGTTTCCTAAAGATCTGTGTCTTCTCTTGAATGACTGCAGACTGGGCCAGAACAGAGAGCGGAGCCCTCGCTGCATCAGATCCAATGAAACTGAATGCGACCTGACCACTGAGTTAAAAGACTTCAAGGCGTCCTACAAAGCGGACGTCCTCTCAGAACCGGCCCGTGGAGCCTCCTCGGACCTGATCGAGCAGCCCTACACCAGCTCTGAGAAATTCTCCCCTTATTATGACAGTCAGTGTCCCAAAAAAATGTGTCATATTTTTTGTTTCATGACGTGAATATGTTATAATGTTCTTCCTCTGCTTTTCACCCAGCTGTCATTGGAAGACCAGAATTTAAAATAGCAGTAAGCAGCGAGCAGAGGAAAATAACGCTGCATGTGACGGACGTGCCCACGGCTCTCTATAATGGAAGTAAAGCGAGACTGAGTATTCGGGATGTGTTTAAAGATGATCTGCAGTATAAGGTCATCTACAGGAAAGCTAAGAGCACAGGGAAGGTGAGTCATCTGTAAATTAAAAAGCTATAATTGCATTAACACTAAACAGACTTCACTAAACTGTTAATCTGCTGAATACGGTTTGATTTATATCTGGTTTATCCTGTTCTGTCCAACAAAAAACAGAAACGTAATCGGCACTTATTTGCTAATGATTGCTAATGCATCATTTATCTTGTAGTCATAAGCAACCCACAATTATTTATTGCTTTTTCATTAACAAATAATGTTGTTTTTCATTTGGAAAGTACTGACAGTCCTATTTAAAAATGTGCTATAAAAATACATTGTTAAAGACTGTTTTTAGCATAGCATGATGGAGAGAACCATACACAACTTTACAACAGTAATCATAGTTTCTGGCAAAATACTGTACGAACTACAGAAAGTGTTACTGTAGTTTATTGTAGTTATCATGTTATAGGTAAATTGTTTATTGAAAAAAATACTGCATTTTTAGTTGCTGTAACTACTCATTTCAATATTTCTCTTAATCTTAATTGTAAATGTATTTTTTTTACTTAATTACCTTCAGACGTTATAAGGTCATAGTAATTATTAAATAATGACTTAGAACTCAAATATCCTACGACAGTAAAAGTGTGGTCGTAGTATTGGCTGCCACTGTGATCAAAAATATAAACACTAGCAGAAATATGATTTTACAGTAGCAACTGTAATTATTACGGCGTTTCAGCAGAAGCTGTGGAAGCAGAATGCAGATATGAAATATCTGAAATACAACAATATATGATAACAATTGTTGTATTTGTGTTCTCAGAAGGAGAAGATCAGCAGAAGCAGCACCATTGAGCTGACGGATGTGGACAGAGGAGTGAGTTACTGTTTTTACGTGCAGGTCTACCTCTCCTTCCGGACACCAGACAAACAGCTCGGGGAACTCAGTCACATCCAGTGCTCTCCAGAAGAAAACACGTCCGTCTTTGATGGTAACACTTTCTGTTTCCATCATAGAACAAATGTTGCATTTGACTTTGTGTGTCGGGGATTTTTAGAATCCCAGGAGAAGCCATGGGTTGGGAATTTGTCTTGATAGGGAGTGAATTATTTTCCCAAAATAGACTTACTCTCCCGACCCGGATCATACATCCTTTTAAGAAGTGTCTGTTGGCTAAAATACTGCAGCATCATATCACAAAGATAAAACAGACTGTGTGAAGATCTGTTCTATTGGTGTGATTCAGAGCGCAGAGAGAATAATAGCGATCAGCAGAGCTTGTGACTGATAAGACATGAGTTGGCAGAACTTGTGAATGAATCATTCTTGGTGTCCAGGGACACTTAAAACCAAAAAACAGCAGAATTCCTGTGATGTCTGTACAACAGGAAATCAAAAGCCAGCTGACAGGGAACGTTCTCAGAACATTGGCGAATGTTCTGAGAAGTTCTCTTAAAGTTATCAAAAACGTTTTTTAGTTTTTTAATGTTTAAAGTTAACATTAAAACGTTATACATCATATATCACAAATGTTGTTCTGAAGTTGTTAGTGTAACATTTTGAAAATGTTTCAGAATTAAAGTTTGACTTACAGCCAATAATTAATGTTAATACAGCGTCTAAAAAACGTTAGGGAACTGTTCATACAGCCTATAATTGTCAGGTGGGACGTTGGTGTGACTGTAATGACGCTGGTACAATGTTTTTGCAGAGTATGGACTGGGCGTCATCGTGGGAGCGATTCTGATTATCATTTTGGCGATATTGACAATCGTCGTCATTATCGTGATGTGCTGCAAACGAAGAACGAGTGTAGAGAGAGGGAGAGAGACACAGCCACTGAATGGCGTGTGAGCGGCGCAGATTGACCACTTCTGCACGACTGTCTCTTATAAGGGGGGTCCCCAATTCAACATTCCCTTGTGAAACACTGGAGTCAGACATTTTGTTTCTGTGAAACCTCAAAATGTAGATATGTTAGACATATAATTTAGCGAGACGACCTTCGTATCGTTGGGTGGTGGGTTTTTTATTCTTTAGGTGAAATGTACTGTATTTTAAACAAGCACTGCCTAATTTTGTGTAGATAACGGATGCTAACAGCTGTAGAAATACTGTATGATTTTTGGGTTTTGTGTAGTTCGTTTTTGTACTTTTGGGAGAAGTGAAATCAGAGCATATTTTATAGAAAACACTAATTTATACATTTTTTTAGCTATTAAAATAATAAACGTGTATTTGTTCTTAAAGAATATTCGTGTTATGCTAGTGAAACGCTGAGTTTATGACACATTCTGACTGCACATGTCTAACCAGCGATCACAATATGTCAAATCCAGTTTGCTTTTACCATTTTGATACACAAATTTTTATGATACTATGTGAAAAGGTACCGAGCTTGGTTTTCTAAAACTGAAATAACTCAATAAATAATAACGTCACACATGCAGATTAATTAGCATGCAGATCTTTTTTTGTTTTAACGGTCTTGCTAAAGGGTCATTAACACAATTACTGGAATAGCTCAATGGCGCCCCCTACGGTTAGAAGAGATCCATTGAACTCAACAACACTTACCATAAGTTATATTAAAACGATATTTTTACAGCAAATCACATTTTCACCCTTTGCATTTATTTTTTAATTATCGTTTAATTATCGTGAAATTAAAACAAAATAGATTTTATACAAGCAAGCATGTATTTTACACGTTTTTCAAAGCATGTGTTGTTAAGTAAAGCACTGAGTGTCAGGATGATGTCAGAGCTGTTGGGAGACAGATGTCTGGTACACACATTTCCTGCATTGCTGGATGTAACTTATCAGCATCTCAATTGTATTGACCTCAAAGTACACACGCGTTCCAGTCGTGTTTTGACAGCCCTGGGAAACAGCTGCCAGAAAGTACCAACATTTTTAAAATGCTATTTTGAAAGTTGTAAGACTGTTCAAAACGTCCAATTTTTGGGGTGCTGTTTTAACATTACTGCTAGGTTATTAGAACATTATATCAACCATGTTTAATTCTCTAACGTTTCTAAAACATTCCACTAACTACCTAAGAATTACATTTTTGATATAAATAATACAGAGCATTAAAAATATTCTAATATTGCTATTGCAAGAATGTTTTCGATAACTTTGAAAAAAACACTTAGAGAACATTAGCCAGGATTCTGAGAACGTTCCTTGTTAGCTGGGTTACAATGCGTATTTTTATTCCTTGTTAAATGTTTACTGTATTTCCTGCACACATGTGAGGCCATTTCTTATTGTAATGTTATATGTTTAATCCTTTTACATTGTGTCAGTTACTGGAGCAGTAATTTAATGTAAACCACAAGACTCATTTTAAAAACAGGTCAACATTCAAAGAACACTCAAAAGAACATTCAAAGTTCACCTGAATTTGTCATCAGCGTGTCATTCGTCATGTGACACGAGAACCGATAGTGTTTTATATAATAAATAAATAACATTTTTTTTGATCTATTCACTTAACCTGTTGGTCTTATTTTTAGTACGGAAAACCGGGAGTGTTTTTTATGTCTTAGAACTGGGATTTGCGAGAATTTGAGAATGTGTCATTAAAGGAGTCAAAGGTGGACTCGAGGGAGTGTGGCACGTCTGAGCCTTTAAAAAACATGCCCTCAAATTCCTGTTCCAGGAGTAATGTTTGCCCGCCAAAAGACAAAACACATCCTGTAATTAGTCACACTGGAATCCCGTCCGTATTTGTTCACCTCTTTGGAATGACTCCTGTATGTTTAGTTAGGTAATAGCTGGCCCGTGTCTGTGGTTACATGGATTTTTGCTAACCAAGACATTATCAAAACATCATCCCGTTCGGTTAAATATCCTGACCCGTGTGATGACAAAAAACTGGCTCAGCCAATGGCGTGAGTCCTTCATTCAGAAATTGTACACCTCAGTTTGAACTCACTTGGTGTTTTTTAGTTTCCGCGCAATCCAGCGTGATTCTCGACCTTCAGGGTAAAGTTCATCATGGGTGTTTCCACACAGATCCGCCGTGTCAGTCATCAGAACCCGTGATGGAAGTATCTGTGCAGAGGAACCCTGAAGTTCAGCTCATTGTAGAGATCAGGGTCCATCCTGACAGACGAGAACACCCCACACCACTCATGAATGCTCACACATCCATTCCTTAAAACAACCTTTGACATCACATGACCAGAATCACATGATCTAATGTGTCAAAGGAGTCACAGAAACGTCTGCCGTTAACCTGTCAGATCTGAGATAACAGAGCAATATTTAAACAGACTGTGTACAAAATGCTACACGCTGCCTGTTTAAACATTGTACTGGTGTGTTGATGTAACTGTCTGGTTGGTGGACAGGAAACCAACTGAAGAACTGAGCATTTTGCATGGCACAAACCAGTGACTGGCTGCATAAACCATTTAGTCTTACTAGTCTTACAAGTTAGTCATCTAACTTTGACTGTTCATAATTAATTTAACAGCATATAATGTGGATTCAAACTGAACTCAGATCACATGCAGAATTATAAACAGAACAGGTTTTTCTGCACTAGTGATCATGTGACCACTAAAAGTGTTAAAAGTGTTAAAAGGGGCCTAACACTCTATTCTCTGCACTTTAAGAAAACAAGATGTGGTTTATGACGCTTCCAGCATTGAGCTAAGAGTAAAACATACACAGTTGCCAGTAATCAGAGTTTATACATGTAAACGTTTATTAAAATATGTTCGATTTTATTATATTTATATTAAAATATTAAAGTTATTCAATTAAACGTTTCTCAGTGTGTTATGATAATTAGGAATCAACCTAATAAAAATAAATTAATAAAATAATAAATAAAAATAATTATTAAGCCTGGACATTTTATTTAGTGATCCACGAGTGAGTTCATGCTGCTTATCAAGCAGGAACTTATCCAGCAGATAATAAAGGTTTATAAAGCTCATGTTGAGTTTACAGTGGAAGTTATCCAGAATAAATCATAAATCATTAACACGCTCTAAATGCAAGTCATGCATGTTTGCTCGACAAAACCAATGCAGACCTACACTTAAACTAAAGTTGCGTGGCTGGACGGAAAACAGTTGGTTGTTATATACCACAGTACTGTCCAAAAACACTCAGACCTTTAAACCAATAAAATGGGAGGGGAGGAAGTTTGGTACAGTTTATACTGTAGTAAATGAGCCACAGTATTTAGTTTCAAAGATAGAAATCTTGTTTAATTCTTAACCGCATTCTGACCTTTGGATGAGAACAGGTGACTGGAGACACAGGAAGAGCATCGAGCTCTCGTGTGGAAGATGAAAGGTCATAACAGAGTCTAATCTCCATGACTTCTGCCTTACATTTGATATGATGTTAACAGTCAGCTATTGGTTCCAGGATTTCTTGAAGTAACCCTGTACAGAACTGCAGATCTGTTTGACAAGAACTTCTTCAATCGAATCCACGATCAGCAGAAAAACACTACAAATGAGTTTTAGTACAGATGTCTGCTTGTTTTAATGAAAACATAGTTACATGAATTTCCATGTATGAGGCATGTTACAACATCTCTAAAGCTCTTAGAAACAACTACAGTCCTGCAGAGACAAATTCTTCCCGCCTGGCGCACGAGTCCTCGTTTTTAAATCACCGCTCGCGGACGGACCGAAAAGTGCATCACAAAACATCACACACCCAAACAGAGAGCAGTAAGGTCACTTAGTAGCTTAAAGTACGAATGTATGAAACAAAGTGAGGTTTGTTTTGCGTCTCTAACTTAAAGCTCTAAGCTCAGTCTAGTGGTGTTGATTTGTGTAAAACTATCCAGAAAAATTCTTCATCGTTTCATTTCCTAAACAATTAAGTGCAGTTACACACACAACGTATTTTCTTGGTACACACAAACTTAACAGATTGCCTGCTTAAATTACAAATTATATACAATCATTGAGGACAGAAGTAGAGTTAGCAAATAGCTCAACACATTCATCCCAAAAAACATTACAGTGGATTAAAAACAAATTCCTAGATTAGGTTAGCTGGCGACTCCTTATGAAGTGAATGGCTAGGACCCCTCACGGGGGCCGTGTAGGGGTGTCACTCCTCTCTAAGAGCCGAACTCCACAGTGTCGGGGGTGATGGGTTTAAATTCGTAGTTTCCCCTGCCATCCATATGCAGGTAGTACTGCAGACAAGAGATCATTTGTGCTTGAACAGACTTACTGTAAAACACATTATCAGTAATTACTCAGAAACATTTAAAGGGGCAGCAAGACTGATCTTACCTTATGATGTTTCCACAGGGACTTCCTGTGAGAGACCGTGAAGAGGGTGATGCCGACCTAGCAGAACACAGAGAAAAATGAATTGCATGATGGGGGAAATTACAACAGAAAAAAATGACATGGTTAACAAGCGGCAGCTAAAGACCCTCAACACTGCTGATGAATCTTTTTAATATCATTATGGTATGTTTAATAATTGTGAAGGAATGATGAGGTCAGTGTAATGCTGTGTCAATGTGTCTCTACAATGTGTAAACATGTCAGTGTGTTTATATGCATGACACAATTCACGCTGTGTGCCAATCGGAATGAACGCTACAGTAAAGAAATGTAATTTCAGTCAAAATTCAGGTGAGAAACAGTGGTATATTACTAAAATACAGAAAACGAAAACAAAACAATAGTGAAATAAAGACGTGTCCCCTTTAAATCACATCTTCAGCACAGATGTGATGACATGTGATGTCTGAGCACCTTTCTGCAGTGGCTGTAGATGTAATCCTCCACATCAACGCTCACAGCACTGGTGCACTCGTCCAGGATGGCAAACTGAGGCTTGTGATAGAAGAGACGAGCCATCTGTGATCGCCAACCGCCATCACAAAACAAACACAACGGTGATATTAACAATCACAATGAATAGTTCTGAAAATGAGAACAGCTTTGATTTTACAGTCATTCCAACAGCGTGAATCTGAGATGTAACAATTTATTTGTTGATTTAAACCGTGACGAGCCTCAAAACAGGAAGTTGTTAGCTGAAGTGATAAAGACACTCAGTCTTTGAAGGAAACTGTTCCTTCACTTCCTGTACATCACTACTCTGTGAGTTTTGTTTTTGTTTTGTCTGTCCTTTTGCTTACCGCCATTCTCTGCTTTTCTCCTCCACTGAGAACATCCATCCAGTCCTGAACGATGTCCCAGGATCCCTCTCTCTCCAATATGTGTCCCAGCTGGACGTTATCCAGATACTCCTTCAGCACCTGCTCAGCAGAGCACACGTTCACACGTTCACGCGTGAAATAAATGAGAAAGCAGCTTTGAGGAAACTTTTGGGTAAAGTTCTGCAGCACCTGGTCAGAAATGCCTTTCCTCTTCTGGTCCTCATAAGTGTCTGGATAGATCACCTGATCCCTCAGAGAGCCGAGGGTCATGTAAGGCCTCTGACAGGAAACAAAACAAGTAGTTCAGCTTTTGTGGGCTCCTCAGATGTTCTGCTGAGATTGAGAGGGCCTCTAGAGAGGTTTGTTTTAAGATTTCACCTGTGGGACGTAGAAGAGCTTCCCTCTTTCTGGTTTTGTCAAACTTCCACCAAACAGAGGCCACAACTGAAATGAGACCGACACATTTAACACATGAGGACAGAATAGAACTCGATCCAATCAGTGCAGTTAAAGAAAAGTGAAGAGTCAAGAACAAGTGGAGGATGTTATGAGAACTAAGTACCTCCCCGAGAACCCGGAACAGTGAACTCTTTCCACACCCATTGGGACCACACACCAAAACATTGGTTCCAGATTTCACCTGGAAAGAACACACGATCAGGTGAACACACATTCTGTACAAACATTATTCTGTCACGTTCAAATAAACATTTAACAAACTGCAAAAAATCAGACGCTGTAATCTGGCCACCTCAGATCTGTTGAACAAATAACTTCAATTCAATTTAAAGCTGCAATCTGTAACTTTTGTTTCTACTTTTATTCTCTCTCTGATTTTTTGTTCAATTGTAACCAAAAAAAGTTACGGACTGCAGCATCAAAAGGATTTTAGTCAATATTTTATAACTTTAACTTTAAATAACATCCATTTTACTGTGCAAATGAAATTAAAATGATGTAAAACGCACCTCAAAACACATATCTCTGATCAGAACATCTCCATTAGGTGTAGCCAGAGGTGTGTGCTCAAACCTGATCAAATACAAAACAAGTGCTTGTATTTACATGCATTTTTCATTGTATTTTTTGAAGTCTTCCAGCAAAACACTGCAGCTTATTGCAGCTCTTACTTGATGATGTGGTCGACATTGATAATTCTTCCACTACCAGGAACCAATGTGAGCTTTTCTGATACATCTGTTGAGGAAAAACCGTTAAAGAAAACTCAACCACGCATCCTTCAGAATCTCCAGAGTCCCGGAAGCTCACCTTTCTCTGCCTGCGACACCATGGTGCGTTCATACTTCCCAGAATTCAGCTCTTTCAGGACCTTCATCAGCTCAGTGATGCGAGCAGTGAACCTGACAGAGAACACAAGCACATTTCAATCTCACACAAAACTGTCACAGTGAGAACATTGACACACATACAGGAAACACATGATGCTGGGACCCAATGTGGGCTGTGGGCACAATGATTAAGGCTGATAAGGTCATGGGGTCGAGTCCTCGTGTCTTGCCCAACTCCATCACCATTAAACTCCTTATCAAGGAACCGGCTGACCCGGTGATACACCAATGAACGCTTAAATTAACGTCATTTAAATGCAGGGCAGGTGTTTTCTCCAGAAACATGTTTTGTTATGCTAGCTGAAAGTCTCTTCACATCCTGATAGCAATCACTGAGTGCAGTGCTCCAAATATATTGATACATCTTCTGTGAAAGGCGGAGGACCATAAAATGTTCGTCCAATCATTTCACTCAGTCTGAAAGCAATGATAGGACGCCCTACTTGCCTGTCAAACTATGTATTTGCATACATCTGTGCACTATTGGAGGGACGGGGCTTTGGAAAGGGGCTCTGAAGGGAGGGTGGGATCTTATGCTTTCAAAGCTAGCTTGCTATTGTTAGCCTCTTTAAAATCGCCTACACTACCCCTAAATAAAAAAAGTAACCAATTTTATCAGATGTTCTGCAATATAATAAGGGACAGGTGAAGCGTTACCCTGACAGACGCGTCATTTCTCTGCCTGCCAGGACGATCCTACCCAACGCCTGCGACATGCGCAGCAGCATGCGGCCGCTCTGATAGTAGTCCTGCAGAAATGACGAACATTGTTAGCTCTCTCTGCCGTTACATTACGGAATGTCAATGCATTTATTGCAAATGGTCTGCAACTACAAAACTCATGGTGTCTGAGTTTTACCTCCAGCAGTTCAGCGTGTGTGCTGTTGAGATGTCGAGGGTGAGACAGATTAAGAAACGGGCGACTCACAACCAGATAACCAACAACAGTCGCAAAATCTACAACAGACAGAAGAATTTATTATGTTTTTACTTGATGTTTTTAATTGAGGATGTGCAAAACTACATATTTTTAAAACGGACTAGTCAAATAATGGTTATGGAAGATCTGTGTATTAGGCTGGGTTTGATTAGATCAATTTTGATAAGATAAATCTTAAGACAACATGTTTAATGCTCTTGTCCTTCGTAAGGCGCGTTTGATAAAAGCGTCTATATACCTGTAAAACATCTATTTACATGCGAAATACATGTTAATTTTGTTATATATTCTTATATCAAGTTACAAGTTCAACAACAAGACAGTTTTCATTAAAAACACTGAATCAGCACTACACAGACCAGCTATTTAAAATAAACAATTATTGATTTAATATCTCATCTTACAAAAACTGAATCCTAAACTCCTCAATCACATGTCCCAGTTCAGCGTCTTGGGATGGTCAATTTGTTTGACTATTATTTAATTGGTTAAGTCAATAATTAAACCTCCTCTTACACTTGGCGATGATGCTGTCTACCATTCCCATGGAGAAACGGAAGAAGATGAAGTTGTGCAGATGATCCACCTGCAAACAAACACCAGCCTCAAAACCTGACGCCAGTAAATAACAGTACAGACAGATTTACACCGTAACATACCAACTTCTTGAAGGTTGCGTGAATCGTCTGTTTCTCCCTGACGTTTCCATTATAAAAGGCAATCTCCTCACTGAAACAGATCATTTATTTCAGGAAAAAATTAATATTTTCCATCCACTGAGTACAATACATCAGTTACAATTTACAATAAGGTCCCGTTTATTAACATTAGTTCATGTATTAGCTAACGTAAACTATCATTTATTAATTTTTTTAATGTTAATAAATACAAACACAATTTTTATTGCTCGTTCATGTTGGTTTATTGCGCATGAACTAATATTAACAAATATTAACTTTTTATAAAAAGTAAAAGATAACTTTTCATAAAAAGCTAAAGTAGTTAACTAATGTTAACAAATGGAACCTAATTGTACAGTGTTTATCTAAGCAGCTAAACTGCTAGTTGTAACGTTGAGTCAGTTGACCTGTTTGTGATGAGACGAGAGTTGACATAACGATATTCCCCCTCGTACTTCTGTTCCGTTACCGTCATCTTTCCGATCGGTCTTCGCAGGCGTGTCAGGAAGAGGCCGGAGATCAGCAGATAGGTCATCATCGTCGCCGGACCCTGCGCAAAGACACCAGCACATCCTCAAACCGGCCAATAGGATTCAAGCAGAGAAGGTACGAAATAACTCACCTGAGCTCCAATCGCTGTGGTCAGTTTGAAAATGTACAAGCCGATATCCAGCAGAGGCTTGCTGAGATTGGAATAAAGATCCACAACACTGTTACAGAACTTCTCCACATCCTGCGTTAGCAGCTGGTCAGCGTTAGCGATGCGATTATCCAGGTTTCCCATTTTGTAGTACGTGTAGCCCCTGAGTGAATCCAAACACAGAGATTTGAAGCTTAGAAACTATATTTTTCTGAAGAAAATCTTTCTTAGGAGTGTTTTATTCTGTGCAAAAACTCACTCCTATGTTGCCAGGGCAGGAATGGGCAACTCTGGCCCTTGTGGTCCACTTTCCTGTAGAGTTTAGCTCCAACACTAATCAGACACAACTGAACAGGCTAAACAAGGTCTTCAGGATTACTATTAAGCTAGAGGCAGGTGAGTTGATTTGGGTTAAACTCTGCAGGACAGTGGCTCACAAGGACCAGAACAGTTGCCAAGGTGTTGTTATGCATTTAGTGTTAGGAGTGGTTCTCAGTGTGCTGCTATGGTGTTTTATAACGTTTTGCTTATTTCGTCATCCATCAAACAAAAGTACCAGCACACTTCTCAGAAGTGAGAGACTTTACTTGAGGTACTCGTCGTAGAGATGTCTGGTTAGTCTCACGCGAAAGCACAGCTTCAGTTCATTCAGCCCCAACTTCAGGAAATTGTTCACCAGGGCGATCTGAAACATGGAGACGTGACCACATTAAATCTATACACTTAAATATCAAAATATTTAAACATCACTAAATTACTCACTGGTTTATTATCATTAAAACCAATGTAATTGTATCTGACCAATGTACCAATGTATCTGACACAAATCATTGACAAACATTAGCATGTAAACGCAGAGAGGAAGTACATACTAGCTGCTTAGCGCCTAAATGTGGTTTGTCAAAAGCAGTTTAGGGTTAACTGAATAGATTAGATAGTTAGTATTCTCAGAACCCCTCTGACTACTAACACATACTACAGATACATACATGAACAAAGTATACTGAGGTTCTAAATATTAAAAAAGGCTTTATAATAAACTGAAACTTACAATTGGCATTGCTGTCATAAAGTTGAATAAATACTTCTTGAAACCTTTAGTGGATCGACCAATAATTGCACTGCAGGGCAGAACATGCAGACAAACACACGCAAACATGGTCAGAATTAAACACACATGCCCTTTACGTGCATGAACATTAAAAATTATGTCAACACACAGCTCAGAGGAAGCACTCATTCATAGCTACAGTAGCACAACACAACTGCGCGTTTGAACCGTGGACCAGAGGAGATCTGAGAGGTGAGTGTGTAGGTGAACACAACAGACACGTAGGTTATGACTGTGATGTAATCACATGACATCACAACACGAAGGTTTAGACACTCTTGTATCGTATATTAGTGAATCAACTTTTTCCACAGCACATGGAGAAAAATTACCCCTGGAATGACAGTCAGGTAGGAATAAAAGTGCCTCTTGAATAGTCTGATATCTCTGCTAATGATTCCACTGTCAAATTTAAAACACAGCATATCATAATGAAACCGGCTGTCTGACAGGATGTAGCACAAAAGCTTTACAGCGCTAGAAATCTGAAGTCCAGATCCGAACCTTTCAATCATGGTTCCGTTCTGAATCATCCAGACGTCACAGTAGGTTCTGGTCACGAGCATCACTGCGATCAGGAGTAGGTACCAGGTCTGACACAGAAGAAAGAGAATTGATAAAACAAATCGAGAATACTTTTCTTCTGGAAAATCAGACTGGATATTTTAATGGCTTGTCTTGGACACACACACATTTCAAAGCAATCCTCATTTATGGTAGTGATGTAAATAACGACTTTTTGTTTCGAAAGGAAATATGTCACGCAGAAGAAATTCGCAAGGGCGGCTCATGAGGTATTTAAAAAAGCAGTTAAGAAATCTCACCTCTTTACAGAACCATCTCGGCACCATAATCTTGAGAATTCGTTGGATGCGGGTGAAAAACAGCTTGTCCACGGCCGCTCTCTCCTTCTTGCCATCTTTCTGCTCATTTAAAGCAAGTTAAGATTTTTAAAGGGTTAAGATAATGAACAACAATACTGCCATTATCATATAAGATGTCCTTTTCCATCCTGTTACACTGTCCAACTCATTGTGCATATGTGTTCTGATTACAACTTTATATCTGTACTGTACAGTTTCCACAAGAAACAATATTATTTCATCTCTAGTTCATTTGCACGTGCTAAACATTACAATGAACCTGATGTTGACTTAAAGAAGTTTTATGAAGCGTATCAGCTAGACTGTCAGACAGTTTTCTTACCTCATTGTTTAAATTTTCCGAAGAGCCCGTTTTCCTGTTGTGAACGATGTAACAAAAATTAATAAAAACTATGAACATTACTAGTTGACTTTGTCCAGTCACCTTACATTATGTTTATTTAGAAATATTATAGTGTTTTAATTAATCAGCAAGTAAAAGAGTTTAAAGCAAATGTATTATTCAACATAACTGTTGTGTTTAACTCAACAAATACAAATCAGTTACTAGTTACTAGTTACTAGTGTAGGTTTTGTGACATTGTTGCAAACTGGGGTGACACCCCACACTGTCCTTCATGAAAGACTCTATTGTTAAACTGTGAGACTGCAATGCGCGTTTCAAAGTGACACTCAGCCATGATCGTCCAATAAACATGATATTTCTGTACTGTATTGCTCTATAAAGGTCATGTTGTAGGCTGTGTCTCAAAACCGTGCGAGCTACCTACCTAGACAGCATTTTAGGGCACCATGGGCACTTTCGAGCCGAACATCTTTCAGTCTCACAGGTGCGATGGAGAGTTCGAATCAAGCGCTTGAACGCACCTGCGATGCCCAAAAATGCTCTTTAGGTAGACAGCTCAAAGGGTTTTAGGACACATCCATACTGTTGACCGGGAGGGGGACCAGACTCTCAAGTTGAACTGGGGTCACTGTGTTACTGCATGCATTAAATTCGCGCTGGCTGTGCGTTTACATACCTGTTCAACCCGGCGGACCTTCGTCTCTGCTTTAGGAAGTATAAAACGAGTAGGACACCGCCAGCTACAGCGGAGTTCTTCGCTGTCAAGTACTTACTGACGGCCGCCATGTTTGCTACTGGAAGACGGCCCGGAGGAGAGCGGCGGTGAGCGTGAGCTGCGCACAGACGCCCGGAAGAGAGAGAGCGAGGAAAGATCTCTACCGGCTACCGTACTCATGACCTCACCATCACACCATCAGCATGAACCTGTTCTGCCCTTATTAACCCTTTGAGAAACACGTGCACGCTGTGAAAGTGTGTTACAAACCCAGCAGAATGAATCGATGCGGGGGATATTAATAAACTACACGCTCTTCGTAACACTGAACTATGAAATGTTGTTAAAATACTTTTAATTTTACAATTTGTCATACAGGTTACGAGTTTCTACACTGTATAGAGCTGCCGAGAGCATTCTGCCACATTACAATGGAGTATGCATTATAATTTACACGTAACGAAGTGTATTGCTACTGTTATTGTTAATTATAATGATAGTTATATAATAGACTTATTTCTGTTGCATTATCAAACAGTAAGGGAATCTACATGTCAAAACGAACAATGCTGTTTAAGAGTTCTGAATGATGTAACAAAAAACAACAACCCAAACATCAAAAACACTTAAATAAAACAATTATTGATAAACTTACAAGCTGAAATGGCCAAAAACTAAGGTAGAAACTGATCTGTCATGTAGTTTCTTAATAAATGCTTTATGTTCATTTTTAACCTCAAAAAGCGATGGATTACAGCTTTGATTTTTATACTTTATGCAGTAATAACTATATGTGTCTTAATAAGTCTTAATTGTAATACGTTTATGTTTTTCTTGTTATAATCTTTTGTATGTACTATCTAGGAAACTACACACGCTCTTAACTTGAGCAGTCGCTCCCCGCCGCCTAATCTGAATACGCACTTCCGCTTCTTGACAGTGACGGAAGTGACGCACGGCGCTGCTAAGACCCTCCGTGCGTAGCGTCCGCAGCCGAGCCGTACCAACCGACAGCAGCGATATTCCTGTATCATATCAGACGAACAGACGAGATCCTTCTAAAATCACCAGCGATCGTACGTACCCGCACTCACTGTCCGATTCAGATGCATTGCTGTAGCTGCCCGCTGGGCTGCAGTTTATAGGGGGAAAGACAGGAGATGGATGGAGGAGCGGGACATGCAGTGAATTGGGATAAAGTGGGATGCAGATGCTGTTGTCGGCCTATACAATCGAGGCGCCGCGCTGCATCATTCGTGCACAATGTCACGTTTATAATAATCGTGTGTTTGAGCATCTAAACGTGATCCTTGCTTCCCTGATGCTCAAACTTCTCCTTTTATCCATGCACGTAAAATATTAATCGCTGAACCGGTAGAGTCGGTTTACAATCGAGACTTCAGGCTAATTGAAAACCATGCTTATGTTTCAGAGGAGGTAGAGGCAGTGGGTGAGATGCGTTTTTGCACAGAAAGGGTTCCGTTGCATTGCATTGTGTTCTGATGCATCAGCTGCATGTTTTAAATCTCATAACTCCGAGGCACTCAGCCGACACGAGCAGCAACGTTGCAACAGCGCGCACCTAACACGTTTTTATTTATAAACATCGTGCTTTTCTTGGTAGGATGTTGAAAAACACGAAATATTCCTGGTTGTTGCTAACGTTTGCAGTGCATCAGAAAGCTATAATGAGTGGTTTTGTGTTCCAGACATTAAAATTTGATTGACAGGTGAAGCAGGAATTGATTTGAGTTCTGTTGTGTTCCAGTTACACATGACTCCCAATATCCTGGAGTAGCATTTTACGTATTTTAAAGCATTTTGTTGTGCAATGTGTTATATTTAAGATCAGTTTTTAGTTAAATAATTTACAACAGATGGTAGCAGTAGATGATCTGGAATTTGTGTCTTGTTTAGTGTAACGTAATGTGTCTTCTGCCTTCTTTTCCCTCCTCAGAGGTGCTGATTTTCATCATTATGAACCCTGTTTATAGCCCTGCATCATCAGGGGTTCCATATGCCAACCCTAAAGGAATAGGATACCCAGGTAACCAGAGTCTCACTGTCATGCAGTCTTTAGGAAGTGTTGACTCTCAACAGCTGTGGTTAAATACCATCACAGTAAAAGCTCTTTATTGTCAGTGTTATTGTTCATTGCTGTGATGTATTGTTTTGCCTCTCTTCTGCAGCAGGGTTTCCTGTAGGTTACGCGACAGCAGCTCCAGCATATACCCCCAGCATGTACCCTGGTGCTAATGCAGCCTTTCCCACAGGTAAGAGAAGACCAAACTCCCTCTGTTTTACTGTATTTTAAAGCCAATTACCATGAAGCCAAAACAGAACTCTGTGTGGTAAGTTGGTTGTTATCATCAGAAGATAATGTTTACTGATCAGTTGATGAACAGAAGTGGTCACTTTGGCACTCTCTCAGTTTCTAAATTTACCATCAGTATGGAGCATCAATAATAGCAATAGTAATAGCATCATCCATTCAAAAGAAAAATACATTTCTTTACATTTCTTCTAACGTTTTAAGGAAATGATGTAGCTGGCAAACTAGAATTTTGTCTCAGTTTTGTATGTTTTGGAGTCAAACAAACAACACTCTTGTCATCACTACAGGTTACGCTCCCGGGACCTCTTTCAAAATGTCCTGCTCCCCAACAACTGGTTCTGTACCCCCCTATTCCTCATCACCCAACCCGTACCCTGCTGCTGTCTACCCTGTGAGAAGTCCCTACCCCCAACAGAACCCTTATGCACAGGTAAGGGCTAAAACTGGGTGTTCTGGAGTCCATGCAGTGTTTGTGTGCCACCAAAGTGTGACGTTGGCTGTTCTTTTCCCAGCAGCAAGGCACGTACTACACACAGCCCCTTTATGCTGCCCCGCCCCATGTCATTCATCATACTACAGTGGTGCAGCCCAATGGCATGCCAGCAGCCATGTATGCCCCTCCCATTCCTCCGCCTCCCCGCCCTAACGGAGTCGCTATGGGAATGGTCGGAGGCACCACCATGGCCATGTCAGCTGGTGAGTTGTGTGGTTATAAAGAAAAGAAATGCACAATATAAAGGTATAAATGTCAAACCTCAAGGACACAGAAGAGCAACAAGTTTAAAATTCATTGGATTTGTTATGCATATTGATGTTGAAATAAGGAGAGCCAGAGGAGTCATGCAGGTATGGACTGTTTTTGTGGGTTTTCGCCTTTAGGAACGTTATTAACTACTCACTCCCCGACTCCAGTGGCACCCCACCCCTCAATGCCCACGTACCGCCCACCGGCGACACCCACCTACAGTTACGTGCCCCCGCAGTGGTGAACAACAGCTGCTGTAAGTGTAATCCAGCATGTTTTCTACAGTGACCTCAGAAAGTTGTACTGAAAAATGTGACTGTTCATCGCATTAGATGAAACCATGTGTATCATCTACAAATGCTGTTAGATCTTTTCTCCTAACTGTCTCCTGGTCATTTTTAGGGGATGTAAAAACAGTCATATTAATTAAAAAGTATTATAACTACAAACTACAGAATTCACAGTTCATATCTACAGTACTCTTATTTGTGAAGTTTTGCTTGAAAATGTTATTGTTCTTGCTTTCTAAAATACAGTAAATGCCTCTTAGTTTCATATTTTGTTATTAACGCAAACACTTCCATACAACTGTCAAAATACCTTTGGGGTCATTTTTTACAGACAGAGATAATGAACGATTAATTTTCTCTGCTGTCTTCAGGTCAGAAGATGGTAGATATGCATTCTCACTGTCCAGTATTTTAACAATTGGAGCTGACACTGTTCTCAGCCGGTTGCTCTTCCTTCCAAACATAATGTGAATCCGACTCCAGTTGGCAGACGAAAGGAATGGTTGGATCAGGAAAGAGAATTTTCCCAGTCCGGCTCCATTACTTCGCGTTCGTCCTTCATTCTACGACATTTCCCGCTGCAGAAGACCAGACAAGCTCTCATGCTGATTTATGTTGTGTGGACTGTCTTGCCATTTTTAGCTAAAAATCTTTAATTGGTGAAACTGGAAGGGAGATGGAATATGTTTTTTTTTCGGAACACATATTGAATGCATGTATATATTTAAAAGAAGAAAGAAACCATAGCGCTAACTGATTCTACCAGCTACAAAAGATGCGATTTCATCAGCATTGATCTTCTGCAAAAATGCAATGGGATGGGGGGAAAAACAACTGTATATTCAATGCAACGTCTTAATTGTTATTTCATAAAAAATATTAATAACGTTAGCATTTAAAAGAAAAGTGTTTTCTTCTGGTTTGTTTTTTTCTGGTTTTAATTTGGCGAGCTGTAGCTACAGGTGCGGTTCGTCCCCTCTGGGTGACACTGTGTTTGTGTGGATGTTCTCTGGAGATGGGCTCTTACAGTTTTCACATCTGCTTCAGATGGCTGTGTTTATTTGATTCATTTTCTCACGACATGCTCTCGCTGCAGTTAATCGTTGCACTAATTGCCTGTGTGTGTACATAAACTGGTTGGTTGAGCTGTATTGGTTCTGAGAGCTGTATTGGTTCTGCTTTACTCATTTGTGTCTCTCTGGTTTGGATTTCTTAACATTTTAAAAGACTGACCGAGAAGTTAACATTGGAATCACTGCTGAACTGCAACATTTTAAATAGTAAACTGTTTATGTGGTTAATTAAAAATAAGAAAACTCAAGTTTATTTGATAACTACTGGTAAACTTCGAGGGGGTGAATTTAAGTTTAGTTATGATAAACCCAAAACTCTGCATTGCTTGTTACCTCAATATTATACCGTAACTGACTGAATTTCATTGTTGTTTTACTTTATACATTGCCTATGTCACTTCGTTTAAAGAATGTTTTGTAATGTTTAATGTGTTTCTGTTTTGTATTTTCAAGAAATACCAAAAAATAAATACGATAATAAATTAGTTGTTCTTTTGTCTGTCAACTTTCACCCATAAGCCCTCAGATCAAAAGTGCACGAGAAAAATTTCAAGAAGTCATGTTTGACATGTCGTGTATACTGTATATTTACATGTAATGCCAATATACAGAACTGTACGCAGTACCATTATCTATATTTCCGTATTAATGTTGGTGTATTAATATTGTTAAAATACCTGATTTATTATATGATCATTTCTCACATCTGATAAAGTGTTTAATTGGAATATAGTTTTAAAAACGGGTTTTAAATGTAAATTCGCTTCTATGACGCGCACATTGTTATTGTGACCACTAGATGTCGTCATTAATCCAGGCGCGTGCGCGGCCGTTTAGACAGGCAAAAAAAATCATTTTATTCATTTTATTATCAACATAAATATTCATGGAAAAAACATACAACTTCGAGTATTTACAAACTCTGTTTGGTCTTTAGTGGTCATTTATTGCTTGTATATTTAATGCTTATTTATACTGCGCGAGGCAGTTTACGTTCAAAGATTCAAACCCATAGAAAAGTACCGTTAGAAAAAGCCACCCGATCGCGCATGCGCGTTCGTCTGCTCGGCGACTTTCTTGTACTGTAGTTTTTTACGTTTCTCTCTTATAAATAAGGTAAGAAACCGCACGATGAAACAATGTGGTCCCATTGAAGTGCTTTTTATAATATTCGCAGCATAAGAAAACACAATACTGACCGTCGGTCTAAAGTCTGCCTCCCGTTTCTCGTTTTAAAACGTTACCTTAACGTTAGACGAGCGTTTCCCCCGCAGGCCTAATTTAACACGTTTTACTGGCAACTTGTTATTTAATGGAATCTTTTAATCCTCCACCTGCGGTCTCTCTGTCACCATGCTCGAATTTCAGGCCGTAGTTCTCCGTTTGCATGGGATTGAACCTAAGTGTTTCCAACAGCGGATCAGAAACTCAACCACTAAGCCGCCACCGCCCACCGATGACGTCACACGCACTGGAAACCAGAGCTTTCTGTTTGCTGGCCAGTTAGATCGTGTCAACAGCCACTGGTTTATTCAACAATGTTTGCTAACAATATGTACAAACTAGTGGATATCAGTTTTGATATTTGCTCAAATCATAATGATCAATTGATGAATTGTTTATAGGCTACACGGGTTATCTAAGGGCATATGTTAGTGATGGTTTATTTTCTCTTCAGTTTAAGTCGGTATGGATGCAGAGCGACAGGTTCTGTCTGGACCATTGCCACAGGTTAAGTTAACCGAATGCTACACGGACAATAATGTAAAATAAGATGATTAGGTATAATTTCATGATATGGAATACACAAAATGATTGTGCATCCAAAGATTAACATCACTTGGTTTACAGACACTACTAGTCAGCAGCTCCACAGGAAGTCCAGTTATGACTCATATTGGTCAGATAATTCAGGTTGAGCCACCCTCATCTTTTATTCAGGTAATCTCACGGGTCATACCATAAGGAGCATTTGTACTTTGAATCTACTACAGTCTCAGCCTAAACTGGACTATAGGGCTGCATTAGGGTATATATATATATATATATATATATATATATATATATACACACATGGTCTTTTAATTTGTCTTCAGGTACCATCAGTAGTGTGTAAAAATGAAAAATCTGCCCAATTCTCCCCAGGAAAGGAAGCTGTCCAGCAGATGCAGCAGGTCACATCTGAGTGGCCTTCCTGAGGACCAACTTTCAGATCCAGCAGAACAAATGTGTGATGGATCCTCCTACAGTGAGACTTATAAGCTAATTAGCTGACATAAGCGAATTCTTTACTGTCATGATTTCAAGTCAAACTTCAGAGATCAAAAGCTTGTTCTTGGCATTTGTTTTCCCAAGTTTCTCTCAACCAGAGTGGCAGTGTCCAGTTTATACCTCACCAGCAGGCATATCGAACGTTCTCCATGAGCAGAGGAAACCCCTGTCCTGTACCACGCATGATGCAGTATGCTGTCCACTCCAGAGACAGTGCTCAGCCTTACATCCTGCCCGACAAACATATAGTGAACAAAGGTAATGACATCATCATCTGGATTTCTCCTTTTATTTAATATAATATCATATATACAAATGTGATATCGGTCAGGTTATTCTACGCTAAAAGCCTAATTCAATTAAAAGTATTTGATTAAATAACGCTAAATAAATACATGCATGCCAATTAAACACGAGTGGATTTCATGTAAACACGTTCAGGTCACACTTAATCTCAAAATTATAAGAAAAAGGAGAATTTGTGTATTGGGGTATTCTTGAAAATGTAATTATTTGTTTTTACAATGATGCAGATTTTTCTGGGGTAAAGTATGACCCTTTCTTTACACACAATAACATCAGTATCACAGCCTCTCAGAAATCACAGACCGGGAAATCAATGATATTCTGTACATCAACATACATATTAGCTAAAAAGAAGAAACCACAAATCTGTCTGAAGCTTTAAACCATTATTAGCTGCTTCTGCAGTCTCCATTTGTCCAGCTGACTGTTGGGTGTGTGAATGATGGGGGGGGGGAGGGTGGAGGGTGGAGGGAGGGCTCCGCGAGCCACTGTGTTACTGACATCAGGAGGCTAATGATGTCATAGTGATGTCAATAGCCCTGTGAGTGACTACACATTTAGCTTGTGGTTTGGGCAGTATTGCATACTGACAGCAGAGAGACACAGACCAGCCTTTAGCTCACTATACATGGCTGTGACTGGAGATGAGACAGAATCAGGTATGTCTGCTGCTGTTTTGTTTGTTATGAGGTTTTCACAGCTTTTAAAATTAGGAATTTGCATTAAAAATCACGTAAAGCTTGTTATTAAAACCTGTATCTCACAGTTATTGTGGTTGATTGTTGTTGTTTTTGCCAGTGGATTTGTTTGGATAATTTTAACTTTGGTTTACAATGTGCAGATAACAATACCAGACAAAAATATTTCACATTTCAAACAAACAAACAAACAAAACTTTGTTTTCTTGGTCTTTTTGTTTGAGACAAACAGAGATGGTACAGAGTAAACAACTGTCGTATATGTTCTGTAATAATGTTTATGTGGAAACTCTGTGCACTGCATGCAACAGGCTGAAAGTTTGACATTTTTACGCAAGTGAATTTTTCCTTCCCGTTCATTTCCTCTGAAGCCCTCACTCACTTCTTTTAGCACCTCGCTCTCTCTCTCTCTCTCTGAACTGCTTGAATGCGCTGCCCACTCACACTGCGGCTGACGTCATCATGTTTCCTGGAATTGGACACCAGCAGGGAAATGTAAATGCTGAAGAGCAAATAAGATGTGGACTGACGTCAGTGGAGAGTCATGCTGAGATTACAGGCAGCTCTGTTTGCGAGAGCAAGACCTCCAGATTAATCATCTCTTAGATAATGCGCCGCAGTTTCCACGGAGACAAAGAGAATTAAAGACATGCACAGAAATGTTACACCTGCACATCTTGCAGAGCTGTTTAACAGATCCATAAAATGTGCTAAAATGATTATTTTTAGGACAGATGAAGACAAACTTTTGTTTTTGCCACATCCTTGTTGTCCTCCTGACCTGTTTATTTATCTAATCTGTGTCTGTGAACATTTGTGGTTAAATTGTAGAGGGGCAGGAAACTGTCAATGTTGGTTTCATCAAAACAAGATTATGGTCGCGTGTGTTGTGTCTAATATGTCAGAGGGGGGTGATCAGTTTCTAACCTCACTGCTTGTAGATCTGTGTGTAATGTACCACTGTGAGTTAGTCAGCTGTGTTTCCAGATCTCCAGTGGACATGAATTCATGACCTCCAGTCCATGCAGATATTTGATTCAATTGATCTTTAGGCCTGTTTCAGTGCATGGTGTTATTCATAGACTCCTGACTATGATCTATGATTTATCTATTCTGATTAAGATATTACGCTCACATTAAACTGGAATCATTACACAATGACATTTACATTAGATGTCATCCTTATCTGGTTTGAAATTTGAGATGAATACTGATCTTAGATGAACTCACTGATTAGAAAGATATTAGCAGTTTAAATTCTCCAGCCACAATGATGCCTAAAGGTCACCGCTAGCATGCTTGTGGAGTGATATAACACTCCCATAACAATCATGTGTAATTGAGTTGATGTGTGTTGATTGAGGGCAACAAATTTCAGTTCCAGATTTCAGGCGTGTCATATTTTACACACTAGGCTATATGTACTGTTAGTGTTTCAAAAAGCGATAGGTAATTTCATTTCTTTCATAACGTTGTTATTATTAACTTAATTAAATAACACCAGCAGAAATAGTTAAAAATCACTCATTTATGCTCCATTTAGTTGAGCAAAATGCATCTTTACATTCAGAAAATACGTAAAACATTTTCTTAATTGTGCTACAAAAATGTGTTCTATAGAGTAGTGCTGTTGTACCAAAGCGATAACTTGCTGGTCATACTACATCTTGATTATATATAACTTGGCCATAGACAAGGCATAATGCACATCACAGCCATGCCAATGAGCACAATATCTTAGAGCTTTCCTTCCTGTGTGTAATATTGTTATAAATAAAGGTATACAAACATCTTTATTCATGTGTATCAGTCACATTAAATGTCAGAAAAACAGCGACCTGAAAAGAGTGAGAATCCTCAACTGTTCTGCATGAATGTGTTTGCAGCCACCACTGGAGATATGTCGGCGTATCAGATTCGTTCTCCCCCCTCTGGTCTTTCCCCGGGAATAGGCAGCTCTCCTGGCTCTCTGCCCAGCCCTCAGCAGCTGTCCGATGAGGCGTCACGCAAGAGGGAACTCCGGCTGATGAAGAACAGGTACTTCCCAACAGTCCTGACCTCTCAAGAATCCCCACTGTATTCTCAACTATTACATCCTCAACCTGCTTATTATTTTGGCATGAAATGATATGCAGCTTGTCAGTCTCTTTCCACACGCGAAGCCTCGCAGGATCCCCTGTTGCATGCATGAGTCTGTTTCACACCTGTGATGTAGTCACTTTAGGCATCACCCCAGCTGAGCTTGGTGATGAGAACGTTACTCAAACGTTTCTTAATTCTGTAACTTCTAAGCGTTCCACTAACTACTTAAGAAAAACATTTTTAATATATATGATTATATATAACATTAATAAACGTAGCAGCAATGAGAACATGTTCTGAGATCGTTCCCCGTTTACTGTATCATGCTTTGTGCCACCTTGAATTTTGAAAGTGTGTTTGGGTGTCATTCTGTTTACTTTTGCGTGGAGCACGTTTACATTTTTCTCTTATGATGATGCTAAATCCAATGACTCACTGCAAATCACTTGCATTATTATGCTTTAACACCCTCGGTTTGACTGATGTTCTGCACGCGGCGGGGCCTGTAAACAGAATGTACCATTTATTCCCGCTGACAGAGTCTCTCTGCTGTTGCTTCCAGGGAAGCTGCCCGGGAATGTCGCCGGAAGAAGAAAGAATATGTCAAATGTCTCGAGAACCGAGTCGCTGTACTTGAAAGACAAAACAAGACGCTCATCGAAGAACTCAAAGCTCTTAAAGACCTGTACAGTCACAAAACCCAATAGCAACAAGTCACAAACTAAAGACTTTCACAGATTTGGCAAACGTGCTTTTCACGCAATGTCCAGCCACCGCTCGCAACAGTTGAATAAGGGTGACAGCTGCATGGTCGTGTCGTGCTCCATGTAAAGATGGTGACGTGTAACACTGGTGCTCCAGAGCCAGTGAATGTGGTGTGTGTGTGTTTGTGTGCCCGTGTTGCTTCTGCGTTTTGCAGGGTGGCAGCCAAAGAGTGCCGACGCAGGAAGAAGCAGTACGTGCAGAGCTTGGAGAACCGCCTCGCCATGATAGAGAACCAGAACAAGAAACTCAAGAAGGATCTGGAGTATCTCAAAGCCATGTATGGGATGTCCAGTTCCTGCTAGTGACACACCACAGTGCTGCTTCTCTCACTGCCTTCACAATTCAGCCCTGTTCCGATTTCTCTGTAATATTTGACTGTCCTGTGTGTGTGTTTTATATCTTGTGTGATATTTGAACCGTTGTCCAGCACGTGTCTGCCTATGCTTATTTTAAAAGATGTTTTATATGGTAAACTGATCGAATATTTAAAATGTTTGATGAAATAATCTATGTTAAGAGATATTTAATGTCATTTCAGAGGACCTCGATTGAGTCAAAGTTATGCAGTCATTGTTCACACACACACACCAGCGATAAATATGAATATAGTTATTGTACATACAGTATCTGTAACATAAATATAACTTTTCTTTCATCACCACTGGAGGCTTTTTTAACTGGCACAGTCATTTAGAGTTACTGTCTGAAAGTTAAAATGTGCTTTTAAACAGTACGTCTGTGCTGTTTATAAAGGTGGATCTGAGAAACTTCATGCTGATAATTAAGTCTTGCTCAAAACTACTTTTCCATCTTGACAGATGTCTTGTGAACTCAGAAGTGTTTGAAATCGGTGTTGCCTGTTTATATTCGGTACAATTCAAGCACAAATACACAAACAGGAGCTTTATCCCTGTAACATTGCCGTTTCTGACACACACAATCGCTTCTAGATTTTCTCCCTACATTACATGCTCACGTCCAAGACCTTCGTTACTCGGAACTGTTGCTCCGGTTAACAAACGAGAAAACGAACCACGACCCGCACTACACTAACCACCGCAGAGCGCCTCCCGTTTCAACCGACTGTAGCTGTCGCGTGGTGTCGTGCCACTTCCCCTCCACCGCGCATGCGCACACCAGACCAGTACGCAGCCAGCGGGGGCGACGCAACGGTCCCAGTACAGTACGGATCAAAACAGTCACTTTACTGGAACCCTAATCTGACGCATCGAGAGACGCTTCCTTACTTCATTTACATTAGTCCACAACTGTTCACCGCTAAGAGAGCGACGCGCAGACAGGGAGAAAAAGAAAGCAGACTAAACCGAAACTATAAACTATAAGTTAACAAGACACTTGAGGTGAGTTACTCCGTAAATACGCAAAATTCCGCGAGGTAAAATGTAACAGTTCGGTCGCAGCTAACACGATTGCTTACGTAGTTACAGTCGTGTTGCGTAATGTTACGGCGAGATAATGACGTCACTGTAAGTAACGCAGCGCAGTGCTGAACTTTGGACGGCATGATCGGAGTTATTTGAGTGTGAATTTTAACACTATCGTTTGGTGTTATTGTGGTGCTGGAACAGTTGGGCCTCAACGCTTTAACCGCAGCACTGCTTTCGTGCAGATGGGCGTGTTGCGCACAGTGAACTGTCGGCTGCAGTATTACGGCTGCAAAGTTTTTGTGAGTGTAAACGGGGTGTGTGAGGGGAACGGAATGAGTCAGTCAGTCACTTTGTGTGTGTGTGTGTGTGTGTGTGTTTGTGTGGGAGGGGCAATAGAGAGCTGAATGGAACGCTTTGCTTCATATAGGTGACGTCATGGCGGGTCAGGTGACGTCATCGGTTTCCAAGACTTTCGAAAGATTTTTACCTTAACTACAATGAGGTCTATTATACTTAAGTACCTTTGTATTGTGATATATGATAATATAGAAAATACACCGTGCTTTCATGTATACCACGATATTTACATAATACACCAAAGGTGATATTTGAACCGTTGTTCAGCACGTGTCTGCCTATGCTTATTTTAAAAGATGTTTTATATGGTAAACTGATCGAATATTTGAAATGTTTGATGAAATAGTCTATGTTAACAGATATTTAATGTCATTTCAGAGGACCTCGATTGAGTCAAAGTTATGCAGTCATTGTTCACACACACACACCAGTGATAAATATGAATATAGTTATTGTACATACAGTATTACACAGAAACAGTAATACAGTATTATACAAATAGACCAAACCTCTCGTCTAGAGTAAGTGGTAACTAGTCAAAAAAAATACACAAGAATATATGTAAATAATTTCAGCCACAGCATGTTTTGTTATTATGTGCCTGTGGAAACCACAGAAACCACTGGTCTGTTCATAACACTGTTTGCCAGTGTTAAGATTTGGGTAAACCTCACAAAAACACTTTTAGTTTCCATGGCACAAACATCGCTCTCTTTCCGACATCATGTTTCCATGTAAACAGTACAGTCACAATGGCCACGCCGTGTGTGACCAAGGTGGAGCTGACGGTCTCCTGTGAAAATCTGCTGGACATGGATGTGACCTCAAAGTCTGACCCTCTGTGTGTGCTTTACATGAGTTCATCTGAAAACCAATGGTTTGAGGTCAGTGCACTCGACCCGTCGGCCATAATGAACGTCTTAAACTGTGAAAAATTGGCAAAATGTTATTTTTTCGTAGGTTGGTCGCACAGAGAGAGTTAAAAATTGCCTGAACCCAAAATTCGCCAAGAAGTTTATGGTGGATTATTACTTTGAGGTCGTTCAGAAGCTCCGTTTTGGACTTTATGATATTGACAATAAAACCATCGATTTAAGCGATGATGATTTTCTGGGAGAGCTGGAATGCACGTTGGGTCAGGTAAGAGAATTGATAAAGATACTCTTTAACACTTTACAGCCCTAGCTAACAGGAATGTTCTCAGAACGTTGGGTAACGTTCTCTAAAAGCTCTCTCAAACATATCAATAATCGTTCTTGCAGTAATGTTAATAGAATTTGTAGAAGTTGTGAGTGGAATGTTGTAAAAACGTTACAGAATTAAAAGTTAAATAATGTTCTTATAACTCTTAAACATTCATTTTAATACAACGTCTAAAACCGTTTAGATTAACATTGGTAATGTTTTTGTTAATTAATGGAAACGTTAGGGAAATGTTCTTGCAACCTAAAACTGTTAGCTGGGGTGTTTTTGTAAAGTTTATGACATCATCCAGGGCTGTTGTTTGAAAATGCCTCTACAGATTGTTTCTAGCAGCAGGCTGACAAGACCTTTGCTTCTGAAGAACAAAAAACCTGCTGGAAAGGGAACAATCACGGTAAATATCACGTTCTGATAATATTCAACATAATATTTCTTCTGCAGAATTAACAGGAAACGCAGCCATTGAAATGGTTTGGCAACGTTTTCTTTCCTGTATTGTCGTAATTCCTGTTGAAACAGGAAGTCGGTACATGACATTTGTGGTCCGCCCATTTATTTTAAATAGCCAATTGTGATTGGTTACTTGCTATTGCTAGTCAGTTGCGGGTGGTATTAGGGGGCGGGGCATTCTCATTCAATAAAGCATTTCATTGGACAGAAATATGTGTAGCGCAGGATCCATGCAAGTCATCAATATTTAACAGTCTGTTTTCCAAATCTTTTCAGTAAAACGTTTATCTGCTAAAAGTTTGTTTGTTCAACCTTTAGCAGTACACTAGCATGGAAAGCCTCAAAGCTAACAGACACTAACCTTGATTTCACACACAAAGAACATCAGTATGTATTTTGTGCCTCGTTTCAGATCAGCGCAGAAGAAATCAAGGACAACAGAGTTGTGAATTTTGAGGTTGAGGCCAGAAAGCTGGACAAAAAGGTAACGCTGCATTGTCTGAGAATGCGTTGTCTGCGTTGTCTCAAGGGTGGAATGTAGACAACGTCTGAATATTAACTTTGTTACAGGATTTCTTTGGGAAGTCAGACCCCTACCTGGAATTTTACAGACAAACGGAAACAGGCTGGCAGCTCGCTCACAGAACAGAGGTGTGCCTCTCCTCGAACCCAACACCCACAGAGTGCTTAACCTTCCGAATGATTGTTACTGTTTATTGTGAACACGGTTATCTTTTATATCAGGTGGTGAAGAATAACTTGAACCCTTGCTGGAGACCTTTCAAAGTCTCTCTTCAGTCTCTCTGCGGAGG
Source organism: Botia almorhae (assembly GCA_036877575.1). Lineage (NCBI taxonomy): Eukaryota > Metazoa > Chordata > Actinopteri > Cypriniformes > Botiidae > Botia > Botia almorhae. The sequence goes on from JAZGTJ010000077.1 coordinate 91,545, forward strand.
GGACATGCAGAAACCGATCAAGGTAAAGTGTCTGTAGAGTTTCATACCGATCGTGCCCGTGGTTTATTGGTTGCTATGAAATGTATTCAGCAAAGTACAAAGGTTCCCTGTTGCTAACACAAGTTCTCTGTAAAACACTGGCCTGATGGATTAACCAGTTGTCATGTCATACCTGTGGAGGCAGTTAAACTTTGACTTGTTTTCAGCTGTGGGAGGGGCTTGTTTTGGGGTTTTTGGTGGCGTACAATAAGCATTCATAACATGCATTCATGTGGTTTTTCTGCTAAACCGTTTAAAGGCAGCTCACTGCCAGGAAAAGAACAGGTATTTTTCATCAGTGTGTGTGTTGCATTTGTTAACTTGTGTGTCATAGAATAGCTGGTGTGTCCTTCACTGTTTAGTAGAAGGGAGCTATTCTTTCAAACTGTTGTCCCCTGAATGAGGTCATCATTAATCGCCTCTCATGTATTTTACTGCTTGGGTCATTCTGTTTAACATTCTTGGATCATCGTGTTTGTAAACACAACGTTCAAACTTGGCTCCTCCTCCTGGGCGGAACACCACCAGAAGTGCCCGCCCCCATCCCTTACCTGCGCACTGTTATTGGCTGGGGGCTACACACCCACTGGCCAAAGGTCGCCTCCCAGAGACATCCGGAACACTCCAAAACAATAAGAAATAGGAAAAAACAGAGGACGGTGTTTCTGTAAAGACAAACACCAGCACACACGTCTAGTGGCTCATAAGTAATGATTGAGAGAAATTAATTTTGTATGAGTTCGTACTTCAATTATTTATCTGGATAGCGATTTAGATTTTAATTAACCTTGCATAGAGCACCTTTAAAATGATAGGAAACAAATTATATCATTAGATTATAAAAAACTAGATGCTATAAAAATATAAAACTGTGCATAAAATAAGCCATTGGACACACTGATTACTACTAAGAAAAAGTGTTGCTCAAATGTTCTTTGAACGTTCCATTACGTTCCCGAGACATATCTAACCCTGATGAAGAGCAGATCTTTCGTCCATTCATTCATTTCGAGAAGTCATAATCTGTTTGATGTGTGATGTCTTGCTAGTTTTGTCCCTCATAGATCTCAGGGTATCTATGGTACTTCATTTGGTGGGATGTTTTGCATGTCCTCTTTTTTATCCCTGTAACCTCAGTTTCTCCGTCTCCACCCTCACACGTGTCTCTTCCTCTCTCTCTAAACGAGCGAGTCACGTGCTGTGTTCTGTGTTTAGGTTGATTGTTATGATTATGACAACGACGGATCTCATGATTTGATCGGGATTTTTGAGACCAATATGAAACGGCTGTGTGAAGCGTCCCGCACCGCTCCGGTGAGATACTGATGCATTCTTTTCTGCACGGTAGAGGAAGCGAATGCATGCATGAGCTAAAGATGTTGATTTGTGTGCTGCAGGCCGAGTTTGAGTGTATTAACAGTAAGAAAAAGCAGAAGAAGAAAAGTTACAAGAACTCCGGAGTCGTGAGTGTGAAAGTTTGTCAGGTAACGTGTGTTATGAACATGCGTCTCTAATTACATTCTCAACATCCAGTATTTCACTCAGTGTAAGACATGGTGGTGTGCTTGTGTTTCTCAGATCGTCAGAGAATACACCTTCTTAGACTACATCATGGGTGGCTGCCAGATAAATTTCACTGTAAGTTCTGCTTTCCAATATAAAGTCCACTCTTAACCTAGCTAACAGTTTCACGTTGTAAGCTGTCATTTTACATTTCCCTAATGTTTTCATTAATTAACAAAAACATTTAAAATTTTATTTTAAAAGTTCTAGGAACCTTAAAAATGTCCAGTTTTCTAGACATCGAATTACAGTATTGCTTGTTTATAAAAACATTATTCAAACTTTTTAATTTTGTAGCATTTTTTAAACATTCCACTAACGATATATTTGATATATATAACTATAAAAAGGGTCTACTAGCGTTGGAAAACATTTAGAGAACATTAGCCAACGTTCTGAGAACATTCCTGGTAAGCTGGGAAGTGTCTCTCCTGCAGGTGGGTGTGGACTTTACCGGCTCAAACGGAGACCCAAGGTCACCTGACTCTTTACACTACATCAGTCCTCAAGGTGTGAACGAGTATCTCTCAGCCATCTGGTCCGTTGGCCTTGTGGTTCAAGATTACGACAGGTAGAAGCATTTTCTAATTATACAGTCAAATCTGTGTGAAGTGTATGCCTCACACCTTTTATTTATCTCTTACAGTGACAAAATGTTTCCTGCGTTTGGGTTTGGCGCTCAGATTCCACCCACCTGGCAGGTAATTTAAAAAACATCTGCTTTTTTATTGTAATTACTTTATTTTATTATTTTAGTTTTATTACTGCACAGAAGCAGAGTGTATTATGTTTTGTTTCTAGGTGTCCCATGAGTTTCCTCTCAATTTCAATCCCACAAATCCATATTGTGCAGGTATGTAACAACAGAAATATCAGTTTATCTGCCTAATCGTGCACTTAGTGATCCGTACGACAGGAAATGATGCGTATGAACAGGAAGTTGTAATTGTCTTCACAGGTATAGAGGGTGTGGTGCAGGCGTACAGGATGTGCCTTCCTCAGGTCAAACTTTACGGTCCCACAAACTTTGCTCCGATTATCTCACACATGGCTCGTTTTGCTCAGCAGGCTTTGCAGGAAAAAACAGCATCAGTAAGAAACGACCCCTTAAAAAAACAACATATTCAATCAGCTGTCGCTTTTATTTAAATGTGGCCCCGCCTCCATCTGTTCCAGCAATATTTCGTTCTGTTGATCATTACGGATGGAGTGATCACTGACATGGATCAGACTCGTGGGGCCATAGTCGCCGCTTCACGATTGCCCATGTCTATAATCATTGTGGGCGTGGGCAAAGCTGACTTCACCGACATGGAGATTCTGGATGGAGACGACGGGCGGCTGAAGTCTGTCACTGGAGAGCCGGCCGTGCGTGACATCGTGCAGTTTGTGCCCTTCAGAAAGTTCCAGAATGTGAGTAATTCAAACTTTCCTGATCCGATGAGTTTTGAAAAAATATACAAACACTTTGAGCTTTGGCTGGTTGAATTTTGAAATGTTTCTTTTCGCGGTAATATATGTATATGTTTATTCACATAAGATATAAACATATACAGTATACATTAAAATAGGTATATATATATATATATATATATATATCTAAATCAAACAGTTATATACTGAGCTCTGCGGAACACAGTACACTGTATGTATAGCTTGTTTTTGTGAGACGTTCTAAGATTCAGAAGTTCCACATGTTTTCAGCATGTGCTGTAGCATGTCGCTTCTCATCTGTCCCTTTGTGTCCGTTTCATTCCAGGCCCCCAGGGAAATGCTTGCCCAGTGTGTACTGGCAGAATTACCACAACAAGTCACGACCTACTTCAGAAATAAAAACCTGTCGCCTCCTCACGAGCCCAAAAATTCATAGAGATGTAGGCTTCAAAATCGCTTCTCTTCTTTTATTTGCACTTTGCGCCTGTCTGCATGTCTCATGTTTTTATTGCGCAGACACTACAGAAATGCCTCTTCAGACACAATATCGAGTTTTGAAGGCAGCTGTAAACAGCGGGTGTACATTGGCCGGCGTGTTAACTGCGTCACAGACTGAGACGAAGACAGCAGGAATGAGATTTTTGCAAGGCCTGATGGTTTTTGTCTGAATTACTGTACATGAGGATTACTGTAATTATGAGATGACAACACAGAAATTCTTCTCTATAAATTCATGTCCACAGAAATGATTCGTTTCTTTGGCAACGCTTATAATAGATCTTTTAAGCGGGTGGGTGTCTATGCTCTGTTTCTTTGTTTACACTGCAGACAGTAGTATACAGTATATCGGTCATATTAAGGGTACAGTAGGCAAATTCAAAGAGGCTAGCAGTAGCAGGCTAGCTCTGTGCATGAAATCCTGCCCTTACTTCAGAGCGCCCCAAAGCCACGCCTCCTCCAACACAAACGCAAACAGTTTTACAGGCAATAAGACATCCTGTCATTACATTCGGACCGAATGCAATAATTGGTCAAACATTTTATGGTACTGTGCCTTCCACAGAAGATATATAAATATATTTTGACCAGTATACTTGAAATCTATCAAGGTGTGTTTATAATTTGTGTTTGTTTGTTTGTTTGTCATTTTTGTTTGTTATGATGCTCTGTAGCTTTCCCCCTCTTGTTACCTTTGTCATAGTGATCCCAGCTAACAGGGAACATACTTAAAACGTTGGCCAACAATCTCTAAATGTTCTCTCAAAGTTATCAAAAAAGTTCTTGCAGTAAAGTTAGTGGAACTTTTTAAATGTTTTTTATCTTAGATTTTACAGAATTAACAGGTTTAAATAACGTTCTTGTAACCAAGTAATAATGCAATGTCCAAAAACCTCCTTCCTAGAACGTTCAAAAACATTTTAAGGTTTTGGTTACTAAATGAAAGCATTAAGGAAATGTTTGTACAACCTAGCAATTGTTAGCTGGGATCCTCCAAACTCTCTTCTGTTTCTTAAAATAAGAATTATGAGTAACACTGTTCTCTCTCTCTCTCTCTCTCTGTAGTCTCCTAAAGAGGCGCTCGCCCAGTGTGTTCTTGCGGAGGTTCCTGGTCAGGTTGTGACTTTCTTTAATATGATGAAGCTTCCTCCTCCAAACTCTGAGACTCCAGTCGCGGCTCAAGAGGGGCCGAAGAACTGAGGGACCTGATTCCCTTCCACATACGGCACACAGCTCAACACCCTGACGCAGCTCATATCTCTCCTCCAAAACTAACATCACACATAGAGGATCATGTACAGTTAGACGGTCATTATCGCAAAAAAAAAAACCTGAAAGTTTTTATTTTGAATTATTATTCCGTAACATTTTATACATGTTTTTACAAGTTTATGTGAACGTTTGTTCGTTTCACTTCTGCTAAATGGCTTATTGAAGAACCGTTTACTTGGCGATAACGGAATAAAATTATTGTAAAGAAATTGTTTAAATATGTAAATAAAATACCAGGAAATGTCTCTGAAGAACAGAGTCAGTGTTGCAGGTGAGATGGCCAAACACAGCGTCAGTTTCATTCCTTTAAGAACTTGTTTACAGGTCAGCATTTAATGTTTTTCTGTTATTTGATTATCATAACACTTTCTGTATGTCACATTTTTCTACCTGTGTATGATTTTAAAGACGGTGCCTGATTCACAAAGCTTGTATCTTTTCTCAGCATGTATCTTTTACACACGCGGTATCAGATGGATCATATTAACGTGCCTGTGTTTTATTAGCTGTTTTTTCTGCTCAAATGTTTATATGCAGGAATTATTTGGCAGCTGCATGAGTTTTTCTTTTGAATGTGCATGAAAACTGGACACTAAGAGATAAAGCTCAGAGTTTTGTGTGTATGCAGATGAAAGCCATACAAGATAATCTGTTATAATTATGATTTATATTTACCTGAAGTCAGTGATTCTATTGTGCCTAAAAAATGCATGAATACAATAAGGCTATACAGAGGAAATAAAATTTTCTATCAGTATTACCTATGTTGGAAATCTGTTTTTAAGTTTGGTTATGTTTTTTGTATTTTTTCCCAGCATAAGTACCAGACCATAATCTTACTCATGACATTAAACAATCCAAACCAGGCAGTGTTCACTTAAGTGAACGTTTGTATAATTGCTGTTTGTAGTCAGTACTGCATTTATGTCACATGCTTTGTGCCAGAAATAAAACATGAAATTGGTGCATTCATGTTTTGAAGTGTTACTGTAGCAATTTACTTAAAACAGGTAATTTAATTTACATTTTATTTATATATTGAAAACATACATCTGTTAACAGTACACAAATACCAGAGAAATCAGTCATTGTAGGCTAGCAGTGATAAATTACTTTCAAGTTCTTCCAAAAATGACTCCTTCAAACTTACTAGTGTCTGTAACTGACAGAGCACACATAAGAAATATACATATCTGGAGTCTATAATAAAGAAAATACAGGAACCAATAAATGATGTCAGGGGTGGATGGATGATATGATGGATGATGTAATAATATGATGGATGATGTGATGGATGATGTGATGGATGGTGTGATGGATGATGTGATGGATGATATGATGGATGATATGATGGAGGGATGGATGATGTGATGGATGATATGATGGGATGGATGATAGGATGGAGGGATGGATGATGTGATGGATGATATGATGGATGATATGATGGAGGGATGGATGATGTGATGGATGATATGATGGATGATAGGATGGAGGGATGGATGATGTGATGGATGATATGATGGATGATAGGATGGAGGGATGGATGATGTGATGGATGATATGATGGATGATATGATGGAGGGATGGATGATGTGATGGATGATATGATGGGATGGATGATAGAATAGAGGGATGGATGGTGTGATGTGATGGATGGATGATAGGATGGAGGGATGGATGATGTGATGATGATGTGATGAATGGAAGATTTGTTGAATGGACAGATGATTTTCTTCATTTCATTTTTCTGCTGCTGCGGCTTGAGCCTACAAAGAAGAATATTTATTGTAAAAGTCTTAATTGTTGGGATATGATTGTTTTTATTATAAAGCTCCATACTGTCTCACTACACCATTAACTGGAACATGCTGTAAATACTGTACATCAATCATCATGTACCCTGAGCTTCTCCATTAGACCTCCTTTTCCGAAGCCTCCGAAAGCGCGCAGCATTTTAGGAGTGGGTGGTTTGGGGCCGAACAGCTCCAGTCCCTTCTTCCTCTCTCTCTCTTCTGGGACAGGAGCTTTTCCTTTGGCCTTCATCAGTTTCCTGCACAGAGCGAATGGACTCATGTTAACGCCATAAGAGAAGCAGTGCTGCATGATTCACACATACCCAGCCTGACTCACCGTCCCTTCTTGGCCAGAACCTTCTGAGATTCGGGGTAATGGACCAGAATATCATTCAGATCTTTCTTGTCCAGCACAAACAGGTTGGCGAATCCATGAGCAGCTACATTAGCCGTCCTTCGGTTTCCTCCATCTTTTGCTGACTGTAAGAGACTGATTAGAGACCAGCTGAGCCACAGTGTTCCTGTAGCTCAGTGGGTGGAGCATTGCGTTAGCAGCGCACAGGTTGTGGGTTTGTTTCCCAGGGGAGCACATGTACTGACAGAATGTAGAACTTGAATGAGTCGCTTTGGATAAAAGCGTCTGCCAAATGCATAAATGTTAATGTGCTGATGAAAACACATTTTAAGTTTCAGACACTCAACAAATCAAAACGGATCTTCTTTATATTCTTATAATATGTCCCGTTATTTAGGAGACAAAATATTTGTCTTGATCGTTCATTCAACCACCTCGCTTCATTTGCATATGCCACACCCACTTTTCATTTAGCCAATCAACTCTCGGTACATATGGATCAAGCCCCACCCCACATTTTTTGTTGTTGTTGATTGTGTTGTTTTGTTGAGAAATCCGATCACGCAAAACCAAAATGGGTTCAGATTATCAGCCCACCTGATCTCTCCGAACACACATCCTGCTTTTAGAGTCACAAAGACGATCTTATTGTCCGGTCCACCGACCACCTGGACCTCTCCAGCTTTAATGATGTACATTTCTCTGCCGATGTCCCCCTGCAGGGAATGATGGAAGAAGTTTTGTCTGAGATGGAATCAGATGGACAATCAACAGTAGAACAAAAATCAGGATGAGTAAAGACATCACTGATATTTTACCTTCTTACAGACGAAGTCTCCTGGCAAGTACACGATGGATTTCAGCCGTAATAACATGTCCACCAGCATCTGATTGTCACAGCCCTAGAGAGATTCATTTTACCCACATTATTCGCTGTTTAAAGAGCGCAAACCTTTTTTTATCTGTCACTCTTGCATGCCATTTTATCGTTCTAATATGGATTTATTTTAACACCATAGTGCTCACAAGAGATGAGCTTGTTGTACAGAAAGGCCACCAGTAGAGGGCAGCAGCTGATAGTTTTAGGGTTTTAGTCCGTTATCTTTTAAGTCCACCTATATTTAAGTGTACTCCTAAATGTTGTTCACTTTTAACAGATTAATGTAATGCAAATGTTTAGTCTCACTCTTTCAAGAACATGTACTAAAAATATTGATGACTCATCCTGAACTCATTTATTTTGTCCAATCAAATGCTTTCTACCGCGAGAACGTTCCTCCTCCATTAATAGCTAGTTCTGGTAACTGCAACTAGCAAATCGAGCATTGCTGTTATATATACTAAAAGCTGGCGGGACATTACGTATCTGCAGTTGTTACACTGTAGTTTCTTTATTGTTCTGGGGATGATACTCTGTCTTGCCTTGAACAGATCGATCTTCTGGAAGGTGACAAGGTTGATGTCCACAGCGATGGCCGTTCTCATCACCAGAGGCATCTGTTCCAGGAGCTCTGACTCATCTGTGAAGATATTTTCAGACATTTTTGCAGCTGACACAAATAAACTGACATCTACCCAATGGTCCTCTCATTGTTCTATCATCTAGATAAACTGTTGATAATGAACACTGCAATATTTCATAAGAAAACATGAACGGTAAATTGTGATTTTACAGGGAGCGTAGTCCTACCCAGCATGCCCTGGGAGTCCCAGGTGTAGTTGTACCAGGTGCGCACTCTGTTCTGCACGTGTTTGGGGATGGTGTATGTGTTCATATATGCCACGCAGGCGTCCATAGAGGCACGGAAGTACGTCTGACCAGCCGTAGCCGCGCCGATGACGTCCCTCATCTGTTTAAACAAAGATCTCAGTCAGGCCTTCCAGACGCATCAACTTCTAAACATGTGACGATTCACTGTCACGCGTGTGGAGATGTTTACCTGTCCAATCAAGCTGGAGAACACAAACACACCAGTGAAGAAGTTCACCAGCTGGAAGACGATCTCAAACAGTGTGTGAGGCTCAGGCAGACCTCCGATGGTGATCAGGGTTCGAGTGGCGAAATAATAACACCTGAGATAACTGGAAATAATAACAACATCATCATCACCACAACAGTTACGTTACTGGAGAAACTGGGAGCTGTGATGTCACAATAAAGCGCTCGTACGCATTTCCTTTCCCATCGTATGTCCATTTAGTGCTGCCCAGCCCCTCGTATTCTGATGCTACATAGTACAGGCAGGAGTTGAGGTGTAGACAGTACAGAAGATATCCGGTTGTGCGGCCAACCCTGAAAACGATGATATATCACATTTTTAAAACAGAGTTCTGGTTCTTGATGCTGATTGGTTGAAGGGAAATGGACTTCAGAATACCAGATACACATACTGGAAAATGCAAACATACAGTGATACTCCGAGATTCTTTGAGTTTATACTTAAACACAAAGGTTTCATTTTTCAGATGTACCTCCAGATGTAAGCCTTAGCCATGACACTTTCCAGGCGGTCACTGAACTCAAAAAATGATTCATACTGGAACACAAAGCAAGAATATTTACAGAAATCAGATGCACATTTTCACATGTTCACATTCACTCATATAAGATACACAGTGTTTGTACTGACCCGTATAAACCGGTTTAACCTAAAAAGTGATGTAAAACCGAAGTGGAAACACAGCAAATCGAACGGTATGATACTGATCAGGTCTGTCTGTGGAGAGAAAGATCACACACACACACACACACACAGACACACACACACACTGTTTTTTTATGTTCCGTAGGGACATTTGGTTCCCATAACATAGTGAATACCAGGAGAGAGAGAGAGAGAGAGAGAGAGAAAGGGACAATAAATATAACACACCTGAAACCTGGCAGATTCTCTGTACCTCTGCTTCGTCATTGTTCTGTCTTTCTATTAATGAACAAAAGTTTAGACGTCATACAGTGCAGACTTCAGTGTTCTGAGTTCTGTGAGGTCATCTGTGTTGATACGTACTATAATATCTCCTGCCTTCACAAACTGTAAGCGTGGCTGAAAGATGATGATGTCCAAGACATTCACCAGATCGGCCAGAATATCGAAACAGATCCAGAAGGGGATCGCCAGCGGCGTGTGGTACGGAAAACACAGCCGGGCTGTGGCGAACCAAACATTGTAGTTAAAAGCAATTGTGACCACACTCAGCCATTTAATATACCGGCGATCTGTTGGGAAAGACAAGACAGGATTAACACAATATTTATACAAAGTTCCATCATAACTATTTTTCGAGACCTTTAAAAGGCTTTGCTACTGGATTTTTAAAGCTGCAATCTGTAAATTTTTGAAACATGCTATTGCAGTCTACTTGAGTTATTTTCTTTACGTGAAAGACGAGTTTTTATTCTAAACAAACTAACTTACTAACTAACTAACTAACCAACCAACTAACTAACCAAACACAAATTGCTCTTCTTTAGGAGAAAGTGAAAGGTGTTTGAGTCACACCTGTGAAGGGATCAATGGTCATCCCTAGATAGGTGTCCATCTTGCTCTCTAGAGGCTGGAGCAGCGTGTCTATACATGTGAACTTGATTTTGGGGCAAATGGCCTCTGCCTCTTCTTTCTCCAGTTTCTCTCTCTCAGCTTTAAGCTTCTCCTCCTTCTCCAGTCGTTCTTTCTCCTCTTTCTCCTTCTTGGCCGCTGCTCTCTTTGCATCTTCCTCTTTTTTCTTCTGCTCGGCTTCCTCTCGTTTAATTCTCTCCTGCTCCTGCTTTCTGATCCAGTCTGGCTTTCTGTAAACCGGCGCTGGATGTCGAGAGCAGAATCAAAACACAACATCACACAGCATCAGTGAATTTATTACTCTAGAATGAATCAAAACGACTCTCCATATTTAATCAATAAGTCTATTATTAAATCAAATATATATCAAACACCATGAATTATTTTTAAGGTGATTTGATGGCGTTAAGTATAAATATTCTATTGTTGTTTCATTATTGTCATTTTAAAGCTTCTAAAATCTGTAAAGTGACATCATGTTCTATATAAATCCTGTCAAATAAAAAGAGCACAATGTTTAAATAATTTAAAAATGATCAATATCCAACACCAGACCAGTCCTTATAAATATTATATTATATATATTATTATTATATTATAAAAATAATAACGCAGGTCGATAAAAATTTGCCGCCTTACGTTTAGGAAAGTTACTGTTTACAGACGTTTGCTAGATGCTTTATTTCCCTCACAGGTTCAGTTTCTGAGGTGGAGTGTGTTTGGACTCACTGACGGGCGGGCTGCGCTCTGGGGACGAGGCGTAGGGGTCTATGACTTTCTCTTTATAAGACTCCACCCTGTCCCTTAATTTCTTCACGATCTCTCGCAGCTGGTCATCAGAGAACCTGTTGATGACGACGGGTGGAGGCGTGGCTTCATCTCTACACGAAAAAAAACACACATTTCACTGTAGGCTTCACTGTATACACGTCACATGACTGCTATTAGTATTATTAGCTAAATTAAACACAATTACTAGCAGTGATGGTTGTTGTAATACCGGTAGTGGTAGTAGTTTTAACAGAAGTACTAGCTTTGGTACTAGTTAGTGGTACTATCAAGTAGTAGTGGTGGTAGTAATGGGAGGACTATTTAAGAATATTATGGTCTGTAATGTGAAGTCAGTGGTCAGATGACACTGTTAAACTCAGGAGACAGTTAGACAGCTTTTATATCTGTATGTGTATTTAACTTAGTGCTGGTTTCATTTACCATGTTGGCTTTTGTGTTGTGTGCTGACTAAAACAGACAGCTGGGTAAAAAAGGCTAAATTTAGCACAAGCTCTACTGGCTGTTGTCTAGGTCAGGTCATAATGGTGAGACATTTGATTTTGGCCTGTATTGTACTGCATATTTCTGTTAAATAATGACTTCTTAAAATAGGTGTTTAAAATCAATATCATATCAACTATTACACCTGCACAAAACGACAGAAAATGCTGTTCGCACGTGAGGACTTTCCCCATGATCCTCTTAAGTCACAAATGCGACAGATCCTATAATCTGCTTTCAGCTACTTTTGGAGACGCACACACAGCAAATCATTATGTAGAAGAAAGAAGATCTGCTCAACAGTGGCTCAACTATGACATGACATCACCTCTATCCTCTTACCCTTCTGCGTTCTGATTGGCTGGATCCACTGGTTTGGCATCTGGTTTAGGGGGCTCTGGGGCAGGAGCGGGGGCAGGAGCGGGGGCAGGAGCCGGGGCAGGAGCCGGGGCAGGAGCCGGGGCAGGAGCCGGGGCAGGAGCGGGTTCTAAAGACACACAGAACAAAATTAAATGTATTTTTCATGAGTTATTTTATGACTCAACAGTCTGTGTTGTCAATCTGGCAGTACACACATTTCTGTTGTTTTGATCTAACAGAACTGTCCGTTCTGTTGTTTATTACGACATTATGTATGATTGATGGAGGTCAGAGAGACATTCTCACCAGCTGGCTTCTCCTCCTCCTTTTTCTCTTCATCTTTCTTCTCGTGAGATTTTTCCTCCTGTGAACACAAAGATCTGCCTTTAATAAAATCTTTCTATCTATCTATCTATCTATCTATCTATCTATCTATCTATCTATCTATCTATCTATCTATCTATCTATCTATCTATCTATCTCTCTCTCTCTCTCTCTCTCTATCAGTCTATCTATCTATCTATCTATCTATCTATCTATCTATCTATCTATCTATCTATCTATCTATTTACCCTTTAATGTTTCACTGTTTAAAACATGACATCGGCTCAGAGATTAACTCCTCTTTTAACCTCTGATCGATTAGCAGTTAAAACTGAAAATCGTTATCATTAAATACTATCCTCAACATTCAAAGACATCTGATGGCTTATTTAAACACATTTATTTCTAATGTTTTTCAAATATCTATTGAGTAAAAAAGCATATATGTTTTTTTCCCAAATCTTTTAAAACTAATCTCTTGATAAAAAAAGTGAGTGCTGTGTTGTGCTAAAGATGCTCTTACCTTTGTTTGTGGGGCAGGTGCTGGGGTAGAAGCAGGGGCAGGTGACCCAGGGTTTGTGGCTGCAATAGTTCTGGACCTAAAAATGGTTTTTAATGCACTGAACATGTTTACTAACTGCGCAGGAGACAGCGGACACACAATCCCATCCGTTGATGTCTGAACTCTGACCTGCTTCAATTAATTCTTAGATCCCTATTAATTCCCTCTTTGGAACTCCCCCTTTCCCACGATTCATAGCAGTTCACACTGACCAATCAGAGGGCCCGGTTTGCTCTCAACTGCACCAGTCAAAATCCTTCTTTTTAAACTGCATTATAGACGGTTTTCACTGAGTGCTGCAAAGAGACGCTTCTTGTTGTTAAACCAAATCAATACACTGAGACATACACTTTTTATTGATATATAAGATATTTGTTTTTTGTTCGACTATAATGTATCAAAGGTGTTACAACTGTGCAGTCCCAGCTAACAATTTTACTTTGCAAGAATGTTTCCCTAACATTTCCAATAAGTGACAAAAAAGTTATTCTGTAATGTTCCAACATTAACAACATTTAAAACATTCCAATAACAACTTGAGTAACATTTGATACATTGATATATACGATATATTAAAAAGCTTAAATAAATTAAAAAGATATAACATTAAAAAGGTTGTAATAAACATTACTGCAAGAACATTTTTCGTAACTTTTAGCAAATGTCAGTCAACATTCTGATAACGTTCCCTGTTAGCTAGGGGTCAGGTAGCTTTAAGCTATTCCTGCTCTGTTTGTACTGTATATTTGCTCTGAGTTCACATTTAGAAAGAGCACTTAAAACTGTCAACAGTACAACCAGACTAAAGAGATTAACTGCGAGATCCCGCGACGGATTTACTGACTCCTGTGCAACTGTCTGTTCCCTAATACAGTAAACAAAATACTGTGAGATTTTGTTGTGTCAAATTTGTGTGTATTGAAGTCAAGATTTATTAAAATAGATTTAGAAATAACATCAATTGTGCTTTACTCTGCGTATTTACAAAACAAGCCTTTTATTTAGGTTTCAGTACAAAATATAGATCTACAAAGATACAGAGGGAAAAGATTATAGTCACATTATGCAAGAATCGGTAATGATGCTAGTCAGTAATGATGAGTACTGCATATGTTGAGAAAATGATCTCTTGTTAAAGATGAAACATAAATAAATTTAAAATACATGCAGCTGTATATTTAACCTCAGACATAGTAATGACAGTAGATTATTTATAAACAACATACTCAAAGAGAAGCTTTAATGATGCAATTGATGAAATTATTGCCGTTCTGAGGTGGCAGCATTCTAGAAAAGATCAAAAAGAGGAGAAAATAAAATTTTACAATTACTTTACAGTTGCTTGAGACACTGTAAATATTTTGTTCGATAACCTAAAATTTTCTTACTGTGAAAACATCTAAATGAGCGACTGCACGGTTCACGCTGATATTTGACTGAGAGTTTGTTTTTGTACCTTTAGTTTGTCCAGAAAGCCTTTCTTCATGAAAGCACCTCCTCCAAAGGCACGCAGAAGTTTAGGAGTGGGAGGTTTTTCGCCAAACAGAGCCAAGCCCTTCTTCTTCTCTTCATCGGCTTTGGCCGCAGCTGGACCTTTGGCTTTCATCAGTTTCCTGTACAAATGTGTTGCCCGGTATTTCAGAATTCAGTGTTGATAGTCAATTCTGGTCAGTATAGGTTAATGACACCAGAATTTCAAGACCCAGGCAAGACTTCACAGCACTTCTGAGAACATATCTATATGCTCTGGATTCACTAAAACGATTCAGATTTCTTCAACACTAGCTTGGGTGCACACAGAGATTTTAGGAACTACTGGCTGAAGGAAACATCTGACTCACCGTCCCTTCCTGGCCAGAACCTTCTGAGATTCGGGGTAATGGACCAGAATATCATTCAGATCTTTCTTGTCCAGCACAAACAGGTTGGCGAATCCATGAGCAGCTACATTAGCCGTCCTTCGGTTTCCCCCATTGGCTGAAGACTGTAGAAGACTGACACCAAATGGAATAACCAACCTTTCAATCAACCAATTGAATTCAACATCCTGGGGGGGGGGTTGCGTGGCCAATTTAACCCCAACTCACAGAATTTGTCATTTTGGAGCACCATCGTTCAACCATGATGATGTAAATGTAGATTCTGAAAGTTTACCTGATCTCTCCGAACACACATCCTGCTTTTAGAGTCACAAAGACGATCTTATTGTCCGGTCCACCGACCACCTGGACCTCTCCAGCTTTAATGATGTACATTTCCTTTCCGATGTCCCCCTGCAGAGTCCGCGGAGAGAGAGAAGATTCAATCTTGATGGTTTTTAAACGGACTCTTATTTGAATATGATGCGAGATATGCTTGGATAACAAGAGGTATATCATTCTTAAAAACGCACCTTCTTACACACAAAATCTCCTGGCAGGTACACAATTGACTTCAGTCTCAGTAACATATCCACGAGCATCTGGTTGTCACAACCCTGCAGATAAAGAACTGACAATATTAGAGTACTGACCCTACAACTGCCTCCGTCTTTCAGAATGAATCAGTCCCACCTTGAACAGATCGATCTTCTGGAAGGTGGTGAGGTTGATGTCCACAGCGATGGCTGTTCTCATCACCAGAGGCATCTGTTCCAGGAGCTCCGACTCATCTTATGAGAAGCAAACGTTTTAAAATGGTACATATAGCATTAAAAGTTAACTAGTTTATTATCTACGGCACGTGAAACAGCTGCTTTCTCTAAACAACTCATTGAAAATTATTTTTATATGTAAACTGAGATATTACCCAGCATGCCCTGGGAGTACCAGGTGTAGTTGTACCAGGTGCGGACTCTGGTTTGCACCAGTTTGGGGATGCGGTTTGTCACCATGTAGGCCACACAACCGTCCATCGATGCACGGAAGTAAGTTTGACCTGCGGTAGCAGCACCAATGACATCCCTCATCTGTAATCAAAGATTAACCCTGAGCGATCTCATCAGCATGTTTTAGCATGTCTAAACCCAGCGTTTGTCTCTGCATTATAAGCAAAGCACCATTATAATCAGGCACGATGCGACAAAGTATCAATTCAGAGTCAATTCACATTCACACTGTTTACACAAGTATGAACAGTGCGAACGGTTCTGGTAATCGTTCTGTATTGTGCCTGGTTAAGACATGGTGATGTCTTAAGACATGATTCCTGACAGGAGAACTTATAGGGATGAAGACTGTAAGATGATTGGCTGCCAGGGATTGGGGAGGAGCTTACGATGCTTACTTCACATTATGTACCTGTCCAATCAAACTTGAGAAGACAAAGACACCAATGAAAAAGTTTGTTAACTGAAATGTGATTTCGAACACTGTGTGAGGCTCAGGCAGACCACCGATGTTGATCAGGGTCCTCACAGCAAAATAGTAACAACGTAAGTACCTGTGAAAAAGAGAGAGAGAGAGAGAGAGAGAGAGAGAGAGAGAAAGAAACAACAGTTAGTGAGTTCCAAGTCTCTCAGTCTGTATTAAATCAAAAGATCTGAATGCAAACGGACGGAGATTTTGACATTAAAGCAGCAGACATGGAGCAATTCAGCGAAGCCAAAAAAGTCAAACACAAAAACAAAAAAAGCCTTAAAATCAGCCAAACACCACGAAGCGCTTCAGGACCAAAAGCTGTCGAGACACAGGTCTACCTGGCCCAGAATGATGGACAAAAATATGGCACCAAAAAAATAGTTGATCATCTGAAAGATCTGACCAAATATGGTCTCAGGAAGAGGAAGTTCTGCGATCATCAGCAGGGATTTTTCGGCATAGAAGAAACATCTCAGGTAGCTACAAGAATATGAAAACCCAAAGCGTGCTTTTATAGAGAAACCGTTTACATGACAGAAACATTTTATTGTCTTTTAACTGTGAATGGAGACAAGACAATAACCACCTGATTCTGTTAAAGGTAAAGCGCGTCATTTGTTCAGTTAATTTTTTTCTTTTATACCATCTGTATATACTAACACTATATATATATATACTAACACTATACTAACACTGTATATAATACTGTATATAATAATATTGTATAGTCATGAATGGCTTATGATTCTGAAAAATACAAACACTGTGGCCCTATGTTTGTTTGTCTGAGCATCCTGACCAGCGTGACACATCAACACTGGCTCCACAAATAGTGTGCGTTTAGGGCGGGGCTATGTGTTTGTCTGACCAATGACAGATCAGGAAAATGTGTGTGTGCGGGGGGGGGNTTGCTGTTGCTAATGGTGCAGAAATGACACACTTCACCTTCAAAACATCTGCCAAAATGTTTACATTCTGAATGAATCTGAGGCGCAGACGGAATTACGTACGCGCTGCCATGGCCGCTGTAAACCCATTTGGTCTGTCCGATTCCCTGGTAATCAGACGCAACATAGTAAACACAGGCGTTCAGATGAAGCATGTACATCAGGTAACCGATAGTACGAATTACTCTATGAAAAAACACAGAAGAAGAAGAGAGGTCAGTCTGATTGTTAGAAGAATAAGATCACAGAGTTTTAACTAGTGAAGATCTTGTTACACACCTCCAGATGTAAGCTCTGGTCAAAATACCCTCCAGACGATCACTGAACTCAAAAAACGCCTCGAACTTCAGAAGAACACAAAATATCGACAAATCAGTTCAAACTAACAAATCTCATTCATAATCCTGCGTTCACAAAAGCAATCACAGCTGATAACCAGACCTGCACTGAATCTACACAGGAAATTCAGCAGATAACAAACACCATCACTCACAAAGCTAAACAGGTTTCTTTCTGCTTTCTGTTTGCTTGTTAAATATTTTGGCTAATTTGAGTGTGCATTCATTTCCCACTAAGACTGTAGTTCTGTCAGCTCCATTAAACACATTTTCCATGTTCAAACCTGGAAAATGTGGAATAAAATCTGGAATTACGCAGATTTTCCTCAGGGATAAAAGTCTGCAGATTCCGTCTACACCTGTCATTACCGATCACAGCTCCTGGAGAAACACAGACATCTACAGAAGCCGCAGTGTGTTGTACCTTCATTAAACGATTGATCCTGAAGATGGACTTGAATCCAAATGGGACATATAAAAGATCCAGAGGCAGGACGGCCAGAACATCACTCTGAAATAAGACATAGCGGCTGTTGGACTTTCTATTGTTGCTCTAAAGATCAAATGTCAACTAAAATATCTGTTTGCGGTACCTGAAATCTCCCAGATTCCCGGTATTTTTTCTTAATTACAACTCTGTCGTACTGTAAAAGGAAACAATCTTTCTTAGTTGGAAAACTGACAGTTCCTTCAATGACACTAAAGACATATCAACTATCTTCACCAAAATGTGTTTTAAAATGTACAATCTTTCAGCGGTTGGATTATTCTGTGTGAATTAACTTTTCTGTTGACGTGTTACTGTAATCATGATTTTTGCTGAGGGATTTTAGTATCTGAAATCATATTAAAGAAGGTTTTTCTTACGATGATATCCCCACCCTTACAGAACTGCAGGCGGGGCTGGAAAACAATCATGTCGATAACATAGACGAGGTCAGCCATGATGTCAAAGGTTACCCACAATGGAACGATCTCGGGGGTGTGATACGGGAAGGCCAGACGGGCTGGTATGTACCACAGGTTATAGTTGAAGGCAATAGTCACCACGCTTAACCAAGCAATATACCTGCGGTCTAGAGAAAATCACACAAGATCTGAGGTTCTGGAGACACATGGTGGTTGTGGGAGAATGTACTGCTGTCTTTATGTGTGTATCGTTTAATGCTGTGGGGTATTAAAGTCTGAGACCACATTGAAAATTTGTATTTTTCTTTGTATTTTTGGGAAGAACTGTATTGTATTAAATATGATTATATATATTAAATACAGACTTACACTAGTGGTCCCAGATTCCACAAAGTCTGACAACCAGAACGTCTCCAAATACTTATTTCAAACATTTTCGTGACTGTAACGTGTATTTTGATGCTACTGTGGGTTGGGGTTGGTAACCTGTGAAGGGGTCGATGGAGGAGCCCAGCCTCTTGTCCATCCGGTCCTCAATGGGCTTCAGCAGGAAATCCAGACAGGTGCACTGAACTTTTGGACTTTTCTCCTTCTCTTTTGTTGCCTCGTCTTTCTTGTCATCTTTTTTCTCCTCTTTCTTTTCCTCTGGCTTCTTTGTTTCCTCCGCTTTCTTCCTCTCTTCCTCCTCTTTTTTCTTCCTCTCTTCCTCCTCCTTCTTCTTCCTTTCCTCCTCCTCCTTCTTCTTCCTGTCCTCCTCCTCTTTTCTTTTCTTCTCCTCCTCCTCTTTTCGTTTCCTCTCCTCCACTTTCTTCAGATAGTCCTCTCTCCTCAGGACCGGTGCTGGACAAAACACAGTTCACCAACATTTTAAGTTTAAAGAATAAGTCATTAGCAAGCAGTCATACAATGGAACTGTATGTGAAATTACAGTGTTGTGACAGTGGGCTGATCAGTACTCACTGACAGGGGGGCTTCGCTCCGGGGACGACGCATAGGGATCAATGACTTTTTCTTTGTACAGTTCCGTTCGTTCTCGTAACTTTTTAACAATCTCGACGAGTTGATCGTCACAACGCTTGTTTGACACTGTTGGGCGGCGGGGTGTTGAGGCAACTTCAGCACTATTTAAAAGACAAGAGGGAAAAGAGCGTAACATTCATTTACATTTGTAAAGTAAGTAAATAAACAACAATCACACTTTTGAAACACAGTTGACTTTAAAGCTAAGGGATATTTTCAAGCTTGGGAAAATACAAACGACAAACAGTTTCATTACATACAAGAATACAAGATGTAACTTTCTTAATGACCCGTTTAGCATTATATAATGCAATCAGGTTAGTTAATGTTTCTAATGAAACAGTAGGAAATGTCTGTTGCATATCTAAAACATTTTAAAGGTGGAACTACCCTTTTAGGCAAACTTTCGGTCACCGCGCTAATTCCTATTGGTGGAAGTAAAATTTCCTCTCTGTGTCTTTGCGCGACTTCACACGTCCATCGTTCTCTTCTGTGACTAACTTTAAAGAGACGAGGTTAGAAAAGCGCCTTTCATCTTCCTGACAACACATTCCCGCTTCAGATATTGTGCCTGAGCTTTTAAAACATGCATTTGGTGACATGCATCTCGTGCAACAACTCGTCCCATAGACTTTCATTATAAGCGCCACATCTGTGTCATACCTGCAACCTGTCACGCATGCGATGTGATGTAAAATATATTACATTCTATAATATAATATATTCTTTGTGATTGTAGTCTGTATGCGTCATAGTAAAACGTTTGGAAAACCTTTGTTGAAGTTAAACTCCGTTTTGTATTTATATGCTGACCTCTGCTGGTGATGATGGTGCATTACAACATGTGCCCAATTTGCGTCCCCGCCGCATATAAATACACAACGTGTTATTGCATAACGCCTTTCCATGCGATTTTTTAAATATAAATATTAAATATTAAAATATTAAATAACTGTCGGGCAGCCAAGATACAAATATTTAGCATCTGTTTTACCCTTCAGCAGGTGGCTGTCCATCGGCTGCGTCTGCAGGCTTCTCCTCTGGTTTAGGGGCCGGTTCTGGGGCCGGAGCTGACGCTGGGGCCGGTGCTGTGGAGGAAATATCCCCCGTTAACTGAACTGTTAACACATGGTTCTTATAAACCCCAAACCTGCCCCACGAGTCCGTTCACAGATGGAGTAAGTGACCCCTGAAGCAGCTTACAGCCTAATGAAACCATCACCGGGCTGTTAGACGCGGTAGAAATCGATTTATAATGGAAAATCTCCTGTGCAGGTGCTTACAGAATGAATGATGATATAATTTAGAGAATAATTACAACAATAACAGATGACTCACCGGGGGCTTTATCATCGTTCTTGTCTCCGTTTTCCCTGTCTGCAGCTTTTTCTTCCTACCAGTTGCAGATATGAATCATTATGAGCAGTTCTGCAGTTATAATAACATTCTCAGATTTGTAATGACTGTGGAGCTAAATCGCCGATCTTTAATGACTTTCACAAGCATCTGCTTTGTATCTGTAACTTTAACGTTTTTGTGTGGGGTTAGTAAAACATTGTTGATCCCTTGTAGTGTTGCGCTAAAACTGTTATATATAAGTGTAAAAAACAGAAAAGTTTCACATTTATAAACGAATGAGGTATATACCCTACGCCAATATATGATGAATTGTACATGAAAACAAAATGAGTAATATTAACAACATATAATGAGCAGTAATCATTTAAAAGCACTTCAATTGACAGAGTTATGAGGTGATCTGTACGTATACAGTTACGGCATAAAGTTACTGTATGGAGTTACTGTATACAGTTACTTTATGGAGTTACTGTATACAGTTACTTTATGGAGTTACTGTATACAGTTACTGTTTGGAGTTATTGTATACAGTTTTATAATTTTCAACTGTAACACAAAATAGCATTTATATATTATTATAGGTTGTTGAGCTAAATTGTTAATCCTAAACTTCTTTCAAGCAACATAATTTTTTATAATTTTTTTAATGTGATGCAACAGAACATCAGTGTTTGAGACAAAAAATGCATGTGATGTTAAAAAATAAACATGTTTCGAAAGCTAAACTTAGGAAACACAATGTCACAATGTCAACAAGGCAGTTGACTTACCTTGGCAGGGGCTGGAGGAGGCGCACGGGCAGCAGCAGGGGCTGGAGGTGGTGCAGGGGCTGCAGCAGGGGCCGCAGAAGGGGCTGGAGGGGGTGCAGGGGCTGCAGGAGGTGCAGGGGCTGCAGCAGGGGTCGGGGTGGGACCCACACTAGGGCCCTTCATGAGGTTCATCAGCTTTCTGAACATGGTTCTGTGGCAGCTTGTGTTTGAATAGATCTGTGCTGTGTCGTCTCTCGTCGCCTCCACTCCACCTAATGTTACAGCCTGATGCAATTAGTGGTTTTAGACCACTAATACCCACCTCAAACAGACCTCAGATGTGAGCTGAGGTGACAGTTTATCACATTAAGTGCTGTCTACTGAGGGGGCTTCAGGATGCTCACTGCCGTACATTGTAGTTTAAAATCATTAAGTGTTTAAAAGCAAAACATTTCAAAACAATGAACAAAAATGACACAGTTAAAATCAAAAGAGGTTTCTGGCCTGGATAGATCATTTACAGTACATGGTTTATGGTTATATATGATATATGGTTTGATTGACAGCGTGATTCTGTAGTATGTTTGGTGTATACAGTACACATCTGAGCTCTGAGCAGATCTGACTGGTGCAGCTGAGAGCTGGTTTGCTGGATTAGTTTGACTCATGTGGTGCAGTGGTCCACTTACTTAATTAAACCTTCTAAGCTTTGAGTTGGGCTGAGGGATTTACTCTGCTGCTTCAGTAAAGCTGCCGCTGATCTACATCTCTTTACTCTCACGTCTTCATATGAAGTCTTTTCCCTCTTTTAATTAGTTCAGAATGAAACCGAATATTGAATTTAGTCTTTGCTTTATACTTGACGATATGTTCATAAAAAACAATGTTATTTTAACTTAAAGCTTTGAAATGTGACATTGCTCAACATGTATTAAAACGAAAGTAATACTTACAATACAAGACAGTAACGGTACAATAAGGTTACAGGACAATACAGTACAGTAATGGTACAATAAGGTTACAGGACAATACAGTACAGTAATGGTACAATAATGTTTACAGGACAATACAGTACAGTAATGGTACAATAAGGTTACAGTACAATACAGTACAGTAATGGTACAATAAGGTTACAGCATAATACAGTACAGTAACGGTACAATAAGGTCACAGTACAATACAATACAGTAACGGTACAATAAGGTTACAGTACAATACAATACAGTAATGGTACAATATGGTTTCATTTGTTACCATTAATTCATGCATTAGCTAACATGACCTAACAATAAAAATACATTTGTATCGTATTTATTAATCTTTGTTAATGTCAGAAAATACCAATACAATTTTTTATTGTTCATGTTATTTCACAGATTCAGCTTTTGATTTAAAAAATGAACTCAATTAATTAACATTTTGATTTAAAATTAACATACAAGTTCTCAGATTAATAATTGCTGCAGAAGCATCGTTTGGTGTTTAATTTGTTAACTAATGTTAACAAATAGAACCTTTTTTTTCTAGTGTTGCCAAAAAGGGTATTTTTAAAGGACCTTGTATCATGTACGTACAGTGGTAAATAAAGTTACAAGTTACAAGTGGAGTTTATTGTCATTTCAACCATATACAAGTACATAGTGAAGCAAGACTACTTTTCTCCAGATAAAGGTGCGACATAAAACAAACACTAAACAAACACTAAAGATCACAGACATAGGGGCTACATAAATTAAAGTATATACATAAAGTGCACAAGTGCAAAAACATGTGCAGACAGCACAAGACAGTATAACAAATGTAAACATAAGTGTATAACAATGTAAACATAAGTATATAACAATGTAAACATATGGTAATTATTCAGGACCGTATATGTCACAGTAATCTGAGCAGACCACATGGTCTCTACAGTGTGTCTGTTGCCATAGCGACCAGCAACAGGCCAAACGCAGTCTGAGTCGCGCTCCAGTTTCTCAGAGTCGTTTTGAACGACATCATAATCATCACCTTCACAGCAATGACCCTTCGAACAACCAGAGCTCCAGGTACGAGAAAATCACCAGTATATAATAATCACCACCATAGTAATATAATGAAAGGCTGCAAAATGACTTCCTGTTTGGCTGAACTGGGATCAGCTGAACACAGACTCTCAGCTGTTGACTACACCGAGCTGAGGGAGTTGTGTGGGATGCATAACAGGTAGACGTGAACTAGTTACTAAACTAGTTTCTTACTAAGCATTTTTTAAGTCGTTAAAATTCTTAACAGTGTTGCTTTTCCTCGCAGTTGCAGTTCTGCTGAAGAGGCCCATAAAACATTCATGAACTCCTATAAAAGAATATTTGTGCGCCCTCGGACGTCTTTACCCAGAATTCACCTGGAAAACAGCACGTGAGTATCTGACAGGAAATGAGTCACATCACTGATGGCAGTGTAGCTGGATTATTGACTGTAAGTCTGAGGGCATGTGTTTATTGCATTTGTAATGTATTAATCCTCTAAAGCACATTTCAACAGAGACAAAAAATCCAAAGTTTTATTTCAGAAGACTGTAATTGAAGAAAGACTCAAATCTTGGGGTTAATCACCTGTGCCGGTTTAGATTAGGTTCAAATGTCTTTTCCAGAGGACACATAGTAAACTCAGTGAAGCTTAGAATTAAATATAGACAATGTTTTAAAGAAGCTACAATCGGCCGTGTAGAAATGTACAGCAAACACTCTTAAAAACATATTGAGCTGTTTAATTATTAGCAGCTGTTTTTATAATGTCCCATGAGAAATAACACACATTACGATTCAGTGCGTGTGTGATCTTATAATGCACATTTGTAGCTGATTGATTCATATTTGCGGTTGGGATATACTGTAGTGTGAAAGCTCACACACACCCTTCTATTGTTAAACACCTAAATGAGGTGATTAAAACGATTCATTGATCGCAGCCTTTGGTGCAGGTGAGGCTGTGCGACAGCCTCTTTCTCCACTAATGATGCAGTTGCTGCTTCTACACACTGAAACTAGAGTTTCTGGCGTGTCATTATTTTGGGGTACAGTTATAATTTCGCAGCGGGACTAATTTACCCTTTAGGAAGGAAAACAATTGCATTGGGCTGAAACTGTGTTGATAACAGTGGCGCGTCGGAGGGTTTCTGTCCCCACGAGTCAAACTGGAGAAAAGTGCGTCTGCGTCATCATTCTAAAAATCAGCTCTGGGCTTTTTTTCTTTGTTTGCTGAAAGTGGCAAACAGGAAGTGTGTTGTAAAGGACACGTGGGCCGAAGTGTGACGCAAAACCCGTCAGTCGGTTCCGTTTAGTCCCACTCGGAGAAGTGCTGTGTGATGTTTACTCGGTTCTCCAGCAGACTGCCGGAGCAGCAGAAAGAAGTTTCTAGTGGGTAGTGACATATGAGTCATGCTTCTGATGGGCTGAAACACAGATCTGCAGTCGACTGTGAAGTGCTCACAAAGGAACTTTATTTAAAGATCAGTTTAAGTGAAAAATGGCGAGTGATTATCTTGTAAATCAAATTTAGTGGTGCGGTTTGGGTAATTGTACTGGAAAGAGCTGCTCAATGTGGCTGAACGTGCCGTTTACGCCAGAAACCAAACGTCTGAAAACACCTACATTATGAGTTTAGCACATTTTAAAATAATAGCGCTTTACAAGGTTATTAAAACTATAAAACAACACACTTTAAGGAAAGGAATTATGTAGTGACTGAAAACGTTAAAGACAAAACAAATATAAGGTTCTATATTCTTACATATTAGTCATAATCGTTGTGTACACATTGTATTTTTTCATTTGGATAGATTTTGCTTTTTAACCGCTGTTGAGGGAGTTCTCACATGCGCTGGGCACTGTTTGGCTGTTTTACAATATTTAATTTTAGGCATAGATCATTTTTAAAACCTCAGAAATATAAATTCAGCTGAGTGTGTGCAAACTTCTGAGTTACAGTGTATGTTATTTTCCTACAAATATCATTTGCATGTGAGGTTGTGTAATATTTATCGTTTTTATCATTTATTTTATGCAGTCCAACAATGACTAGATTTCATCATAAATGTCTGAGAGCATTTCTTAAAATTCAATGATTCAAAGATCAAATGCACACGATTCAAACTGCTAAATGAGAAATTTTAACCTCCAGAAGGTTCTCTTCTCTTCTCTGTTGCCCTCAGCAGTCACACTGCAGTGCAGCTGAGAGGGTCTGAGTCTTCTCCTGAGGTCAGAAGACATCAGTCACATGCAGAACTGACTCAGGAGTCACACATAGGTCATGTGATCAGAGCCCTCAAGAAACTGTGAGTATTACAGAGAGACTCTTGTTTTAAGAAGGAAAAATACAAACTTAAGCAGCTTTGACAGGCTTGATTTGAGGCTGCTGAGGTGAATCTCTTCAACAATCTGGGTCATATTTCACCCGAAAATCAAAAGAGAAATTAAATGAATCTTTTTATAGACCATTATAATTATGTGAATGTGAATGGATTTGAATTGGATTTGAATTTTGTGCTGTTTTTTTGTGACCGGTGTAACATTTCCCCCAATTTCTCATGCAATGCAAAACCCAATTTTCAAAACTGAAGCCAGATGTGATATTTATTATAATTCAAATGATATTTATACCTTATGGCATTATTTATGCTTTTTCTATCAAACCGTTAAATCAATAAATACATATAATTGTTTCTGGACTGGCTGGTTTTAATTATAACAGTAATGAGAATCTAATGAGAGTTGTCAGTAGTGAATAAGTGCAGTAGTGTGATTTGGGGAATGTGACAGCATTAATTCACTTCAGTTTTTTTTTTGTTTTTAGACTGACACCGTTTTCATTTCGACATGATTGTTTTATGACATTGGTTACAGAATTGGCACCTGACTGCCCTGTGGACGAGCAAAGTTTAGTTTTTCCATCCGCCAACAGAGGGCAGTGCAGTCCCCGTCCGGCACGTCAAACAATCATCTCTTATTTCATCCTAGAATAACACACATCCTTTCTTTGGGTGACGTTTGAACGACACCGTTGACGTTTGTATATTCTGTTGTACATTAAAATAATAGCTTTTATTTAAACATTGAAGAAGATATTTGGAGAAGTCTCTGTTAAATGACATCTGCTAACATTCCATTCAGAGCCCCAGAGCATAATACAGGATGGGTTTAATCTCCTGCCAAACCTCTCTGATATTATCTTACAGTGATATCTTAAATCATATCGATGGCCCTGCTTTACTTTCCTACTGTCACGGTTCATTATGGAGAGAATATGGTGGAAAGAGAGAGCGAGGAAGAGAAAGACAGAACCATTTAGCTTTCTTTGGTTCCCCTGTGCAGCAGAGGATTGTGGGATTGAAGTCGTCAGATAGTATTTTCTTCTCTTATATGTTGCTCGTAGGTGTGAGAAATGTTTTAATTAATATCGCGCATGCATCCACCGAACCGCCCAGCGATGACGAGTGCGTTTTTATTGGCTGTTCTGGACCTGCGCTGGACAAACTATATGGGGAAACAGGAAACAGGATGTGGAAATCTTTCAGCGGAGGATGAAAGTTGGGAATAGTGTGAGGTTGGTGTGAATAATGAACCTGAACTGAATTTGTATATATTCTGACGAAACTGTGTCTCGTGCTCACCATAATTCAAGGGTGTCAGGGTGTTGCTATGTGGTTGCTAAGACTTTCTGAGATTTTTTTTTACATGTTTTTGAGCCTTTAGCAGATGTTTGTCCAAAGCGACATTCATTTTATCAGTATGTTTCGTGGGAGTCGAACCCATGACCTTGGCGTTGCTAGCGCCATGCTCAAGCGCCATGCTCTCAAAGCCACACCTCCTCCTATAGCGAACAGAAGTATGCAAATAAATATCTAGTGCGTCTTCCTCAGAAGAGATGCATTTATATAAATCAATTAAGAGCACTTTACATAGTGATTGCTATCAGGATGTGAAGAGACGTTCAGCCATGCATCACTTATAACACATATACCTCACTCCATTTTTCATGGTCACACCATCCCATAGGAAACCTTGCCTTAGTAGGCCACAGTGTGCCCTAATAAGTATGCATACTAAGCACTCAGCTGCGAGAGATGGACTGTGCCTCAGGCAGAATTGATGGAGGCAGATGGCAGAACGTTTGTGCTGGAAAGCTTCACTACGCTCATGTGTTTCTCATGCGTCGCCATAACAAGAGAACATTTGTGCTTTAATGTGCCATGACTGAATAATGTGGATCACATATGATGAGCAACCTGCATAGACAGCTACTGGCAGAACATCTTGCAGGGTTCCGGTCGGACCTTCGTGTCTACCTGGGTTTTTTTGCCAGCTTGGTGTCTAGATATCTGGGTCGAGAACGACTGTTACCTCAGGCAGGAGACATCTGAGAGAGGTGGGCGGGATAAGATAACTAGGTCACGGTTTTATTCGATATGGCAGATTAGGTCTCTCTGAGCTTCTGCTGTGTGACGTTCAGCGTGTGGAAATGAGATTAGAGATGATAAAATATCGTCTGGGCAAAGCGCTAGACGTTCAACAGTACCACAGGAAGAGCTATCAAATGACGACTCGGCTAACAGGTAGCGTTCTCAGAACGTTGCCTAGTTCTCGCAGTTATAACCAAAAACTTTCTTGCAGTAACGTTGGTAGAATGTTACAGTAACGTTATATATCAAACACTTTCGCTTTTTCGCTCAATCCAGTTACGGTTTAGCTGGTTAGTGCAGTCCGGTTAACCCCCGGTTAAGCCATAACTTTCACCGGATGTGTGTGAGATTAAAGTGGTTTAAATATAATGTGCTTTTATATGTAAGGTCGTGTTTCTGTGTTTTCTCATGTGAACCTCACTCTTCCTCCTCACAAACGCATATTAATTTAGCGAGATATGTTTCATCTTGTCAGAAAGTCATCTGATGATGTAAAGGTCGCCTGGTGTGTGATCGTACAGTCATATGTGTGTTTGTTTTCGAGAAAGTCTTTACGTCTGTTCTTGTCACCAAGCCAGTTTTCCCCATCCAGGTCTCATGGGGTGCAGGACCAACTGTGCTGGCAAAACACACACACACACACACACAGTTCCTGTTCACACACACTGTTCCCGTGAGAGCCTGTATCTGTGCCAGCTCTGGAGGCAGGAAGTGCTTGGCTTCCCCCTGCGCTGGCTTCGCCCATGCAGCTCCACATCCAGGAGGCCGATGCAGAAGGCAGAACAGGGCTGAGGAAGGCAGCAACGGGGGGGACGCAGTGACGGGAGGGAAGCAGCGGAAGACCTGCTTCATGTGCACTTTCTGACCGTATTTGTGTTATAGTTCATGTATTTATTTTGCTCTGTGATTCAGAGCTCTGACCTCCAGACTTTCCCACAATCCTCCTCTTGCGTTTCCTGGGAATACATGACAGAGAAACACACTTTCACCCAGAAAGCTATGACAGCGTTACCTGCAGCTCTTAGGCCTGTATGTAAATATGGTTATTTCATCATCATAATGCAGCAGAATATAGAGCAGACGGGTCTTAAATTTATGCACGGTGGTTATGTATAGCTGTTTACTCCTCAGTGGTTGATTGGTGGAATGTATTTGATTGTAATTTATGTGCATTTGAATGCGTATGCGTTCATGTATGTATGCAAATGTAGGTTTAGGAACATCTGCTGTAGAGCAGTATCACCACAGCAGTATCAGTACCTGTGTTCAGTACCTGTGTTCAGTACCTGTGTTCCCTGGGACTTAAACCCACAACTGAGCTACAAGAAAAGACACTTCTTCCAAAAGCAGCTTCCATGCAAACACAGTTTGAGAAATAAAAGCTGACGTTATAAAGCTGCATTTAGTTTGACTGGGATGAAAACAGGAAAGTTTGTTGTGAAAGAGAGCGAGATGAGTATTGAGAAAAAGTTTAGGCTTGACAACCAAGGAAGGTCAGAAAGGTTTTGCTGGTTAAGCCAGTTACCCGAGAATGTTCTCAGAATGTTGGCTAATGTTCTCTAAATGCTCTCTCGGTCATCAAGAATTTGTTTTGCAGTATCGTTAGCAGAATATTTAAACACTGCATATTGCATATCAAAACATTATTGTTGTTAGTGGAGCGTTTTAAAAACATTACAGAATTTACAGTAATGTCTAAAAAATTGATATTTTAAACATTCCTAGAGCTTATTATAAAATAAAATTGTAACGTTTTTTGTTACTTAATGGAAACGTTAGGGAAACGTTCTTACAACCTAACATTGTGAGCTGGGTAGAAGCCCGCCAAGGACACCAGTATGAGGAACATAACATTTGACTGGTGATCCCCTGCAGAGGAATTGTGTGTGAAGAAACATTGATCATCTGAGTAAATTAAACACAGGTGAGCAGTCATACTGAACCGCAGAGTAAAAACATGTCAAATCCACCGTCAGGGGACTCAAAACCACAAAATAACATCTGTCACCATCTATATATTCTGCCAGCTGGCTGGATTATCTTCCAGGGCAGTTCAGACCAGTATATCATGAACAATGTTTAGTTTGATGGTTTTCTTTTTAAGTTTGGATCATTTGAAGAGCTCGAGGGACTTGTGTTAGAGAGACGCGTGCAGAGACAAAGATTGGCCGGGTTTCCTGTTAGCCCACATTATCTATACCGCTGATGTACTGTATTTGATGTTTAGGTTGTTGTCATGGTAACAGCTGATGGGTCTTTTGAGCGTGCGATAAGCCACATGGAACTAGGAAAACAGTCCAAACTGTGTATTTGGTTTCTATCTCAATAACGTTTATTTAATGTGTACTTGCCTCATTTAAACTCATTTTCTGTTCCTAATTCGCAGGACAATAAGTACATTCTGAAAGTGTTAAAATGGTAGTTAAGGGGCATCCATATTCACTGTCCAGCTGAAGGACGGGGCAGTCGTGCAGGGTGGACATTTACTACAGATAGAAGCCTGAAAATGTGTTGCGTTTAATCTGATTTCACAGAATTCGGTTCAGTAACCCAGTGGGAACATGACAGAGATAACAAATCAAACCAGTTTAAGGTGGCGCAAGTGTAATCTGTTCTATACTTTCTCACCTGTGCAAGAAAAACTTATTCTCACACTTCAGAGTATGAAGTTAATAATCGAACATCTGCTCTCGATCTGTTCGCGTTTTGAGAAGACGATCTTCATTGCACGACCAGATATTTAAGATTACGGGCCGCAGAGAAAGGAGAAACACCCAGGATTGGATTACTTTGTTTTGAACCGTGGGAAAGCAAAAGCCAGGGAGAAATTGAACAGGCTGTATTTTTGTGTGGAAAATGAGCAGGATCAGGTGCTGGTTGAGACTGATGGAATTATTGGAGCAGTACGCTGGTAAATCTCTGCACGTTTGCTGAAAGGGTGAATGTTCTTAGAGGAGCCCTGAATCTTTCAGCAGCTGCAGTGGAAACTTCATCATGATTAGAGACGTGGAATGCTATTCGTGATGAAGGGGAAGTCCAGGGCTGGACTGAGACCTTCTGACCAAACTCTGTTGTTGTCAGCGCTGAGAACAGAACTTATTTGTCCCAACGGTAAATAAATGAACTCATTGACTTAACCTAGAAACAGACTCTTCACATACCTGGTTTTGATTAAACGTGGTTATTACTTGGAGTGTTTTGTTAGTGAAAGAACAACATTAGTGGTATTGAACGACATCACTCCATTGTGAACAATTGTCTGTTTGTTCATATTTTACGTGTCTTTATTTTCGATTCTTGTAGATCACTGGTAGAGAAACAGTGGAGGCAACGTTGATTAAATGTTGAGATGAGTTGATTCCTAAACTGTGAGAGAGCAGTAAAACCTCGGAGCAATAAAAGTGCCTCTTATTATCCCACTTTATGGCCGAGGTTTGGAGAGCAACTGGTCTCTGCAGGGGTGCCACCGACAAACTGTGCCCAAAATGTTTATGAGATGCAACATCAGGACCGAAAATGTGTTTTCTTTTGTTTTACGTCCACAATTGTAGCGTTTCCATTTAGCAAAGTGACCTGACAGGCACGCACAAAGGTTTTGGTTTCACAACGCAACTGATGGTTTGGTCCAAAACACGTTTCCAGTATTGATGACAAACACACGTGTTGGCTGAGGAGTCATATTTTACAGTTTTGACAGTTATAATTTGTCAAGACGTGATGCTGTTTGGCTGTTAGCGGGATAACCTCAGATCCAGATGTGGAATAGACACTTCTGACAGGTGCCATGAGAGAGAGAGAGAGAGAGAGAGAGAGAGAGGGAGAGAAAGAGATTACAATTTTTCCATACGTTCACTCGCTCAAGTGCCTCTGTCACACACGTCAGTCACTGGTCGCTGGTTTTCTAAATCTTTTGTTCGCCAGTTGTATAATTAGGAGGGGCTCATATATATATATATATATATATATATATATATGTTAAGTTGTGTTTTAGATGCTGGTTAGGTAGCTTCAAGTTTTCCTGGTTAAGCTTGTTAAACATTTGCATTATTTATACAAATTTGATTAATTTAGGTGTCATCTAGAAATCGAACCTGTGACCTTGGCGTTGCTAGCACCAAGCCATTGAGCTTCAGCCATTGAGCACCACAAGATAGATGAGCACTAAACCAACACACCCAACATTAATCAGCCTGAGCCAGTATGAAAATTTCATTGTCATTTCAGCTGGGATATTAAAGCAGAAGACCTCGCTGATCTCCTGCATGATGGATGCAGTGTTGGACGTTTCTCATAAAGCTTACAGCAGCTATGGGAACAATCTTATCATTGTTGGCTTCCACCACGCTTGTCTCTACTGATTTTCCTGGTGAGATGAAGAAAATAAAAAGGACAGTAAAATCAATTTGCTTCTAAATACTAACCTCATTTTCTCTCCTTTCTCTGTCTTGTTTGGGAAAGTGCTGCAGACTCTTTAAGGAAAGACAGTGGGGGTTATCAGCTGTAAAGATTCGCTCCTCCAGATTGAATTGATTACTGGAGAAGGTTTTCCTTTTATCTTTAAAGTGAAGTGGCACTTAGAATTCGAATTAAGTTTGCTGCCCATTCTGACCTGAAAAAGCAGCTCTGTGGCTTTAACTTTCAGATACGCCTTATCGATGTTCCTCTCGCTACGTGATTTATGTCGCCGGCTGCTCTTGGTTTAGTGGCAATTTTCCCTGTGCGTTCTCTAGAGATAGTTGGCAGGAAAGTATTCGGTGCCCGATAAGACAGTGTTGTAAAGACATCTCGCTCCTCAGATAAGGACGATTACCGTTATGTTGAAAGACAAAGCTGGTCATCCAGCAGACCTGAGGAAGTGTAGACTGCTGACTGAAAGTTGTAATGGTCTCGCTGGTGGAATGGTTTAAAAACACGGAGACCGCCATGCGCCCGAGAGGTGGTACGAGGACGTCTTCATCGTAGGCTTTGGTGACCCTGTTTGTCTCTTTGTTTCGTCCAGATAGGGCTGTTACAGTATTAAGTTTCACAGTTATCATGGCCAAACAAATGCATGGTAACGTTATTATTGTAATATGTATTGAAATATAAAATAGAAAACTACAATGCTACCTCTGTAATTTTGATTATTTAGTGTTTTCTCATTGACCAATGAATCATGTTCAAAATACGTGTGTAGGGAGACAGAGAGAGAGTCTGTAGCCATTGTTGCTCCTTAAATGTTAACCGAGTGCAATAGCACCACCTGCTGTGTTGGAGTGCCAGACAGATACTGGTGCTGGATTGTGTACATAAGTGCAGTTTTAACACTGTATCCATAATCATGGTAATTCATATCACAGTTATTGTCAATAACTGTTGTTGCGACACCGAAACGTTGTTGTTGTTCATTCTCAGTTCTGATAGAATATCATCTGCTAGTTTTGTCAGCCCTGTTTCTGTTCATCATTTTGAGCTTTCGTTCTGCTCTTCGCCTCTTTCGGTTTTAATTTGCTGCCACAGGCTCCTGTGCGCACCGCAGTCAGAAGACACTCTCACACAGAAAGCAATAATTCATGTTTTTCCATTTGTTCAGTGATAAGTTCCCTCCAGTTAATTATAATCTTACAGAGGGATTAAAGATTGCAATTATTATTATCTACAGAGAATTTATAATTAATGGAAGAATATGGAAATGTCAGCAGAATCCTGGAATGACGCCAGAGATCATTTCCTAGTCAGCTTCAGTTATTCGTTTTATTATAGAGAAGCCCAGCTGTTGGCAGTATTTCTAAAAATCGGTTTTAAGCTTTAATGAGAAAATGTGTTTGTCCATCAGAGATAATAAGAGTGTTAGGACTGGAAGAGTGTTTACTGGAAGACAGGAGCTCGTAACTCAAATCTACAACCGTTTGTTAGTTTATGATTAGTCTACAGTCCATCCGCTAATCTGATTCAGTTTGCACAGACTTTTTTGGGGATAGTAAGCGCTCATCTGACTGGCTGACTTTCCACAACTTTCTTTGGGTAATGACATACAGGCGTTTAATGTAAAGGATCCATGTGCAATATTTAATCTCGAGGTCAAGCAGGCAAGGGTCATACACAGCAAACAGGAATATGAAATGATCAGTGCAACAAAGTCTGTTTAAATAGCGTGGATGATTGGCTTCAGGTGTGCCATGATCAATGGGGCGTGGTGCATTATGGGATGTGTAGTTCAGAGCTGGTAGTCTAGTATTCCGGTGAGGGCTCCTGCTGGTGACGCGGAGTAGAGGCTGGAGCCTCCACCGTAACATTTAATGTACTGTATTAAACAGTATTAAAAACTAATCAAACTGTCACAGATTGATTTACAGTAAATATTGAAGATTTTTAGTCCAGCTATATTTTTGTAAATTAAAATGTATTGAGGGGAAAAATCGAAGTGAAATTGAAATGAAATTGTAAAAGATGTGCTGATGCATTTGGTCATATCATAATTTACCATGATAAAATAATAAGAACTATATTAACTATTTGAATTTTGTGATATAATATTAATGTACTGTATTTCTGTCACAGTTTTAACTTCAAAGGGACATTTCCTCACCCTCATGTCATTCCAAATCTATATGACATGTTTCTGTGGAACAAAAGAAAATAATTTGAAAAATGTCTTTATGGTTTTGTGTTTTTTGTGTCCACACAGTGGAAATCAATGGGTGCAACTGTTGTTTGGCACCCACCAACAAATATCTTCTTTTGTGTTCCTCAGAGGCAAAAAAATCATACAGGTTTGGAATGACATGAGGGTGCGTAAATGATGAAATTTCATTTTTGGATGAACTATCTCCTCAATCCTCGAATGTTTTGGCAGAGAATTTGAGGAGGACTTCAGTCTGTCTGCATCAGATATCAGAGTTTCTTATCTTTACATCATAACTCCTGATGTTTGTTAATGATCTTAAATGTTCTTTTGAGGGCTCGATCGTGTGACCTAATGTGGACTCCATACATTTCTATGGACGCTTGATGTTTTTGCTTTCACACCAGCAGCGATGTCTCTGCATAATGCGTTTTAGTTTTTATCCGTGTAGTGTTTTGTCAGGAAGTTTGGGAATCCTTTGTGTTCAGAGGATGTTTCGTGAACCCTGAAATGAAGGCAGCCAAACTGTAGGCCCATGTGTGACGTTCTTGTAAACTCATGTTTTGTACATCTCTGCTAAAGCTATTAGACTTTAACTCGCCCAGCTGTGTAGTGTTTGGAGAAAATGTATCTGTGTTTATTAATTGTATTCTGCAGTGTATCAGAGATTTAAATAAGTGTAGGTGTGTAGTAGATACAGGGAGAATGGGCTGTTTGTTATTTGTTTATCTTGCTGTTGTTAAGAGCGTCGGCATGGATTGGAGGGGGATGTGAGGGGATGAAGGTCTGCTTGTGATTGGGATGTAGATGGATTGTCCAGGACGCTCCCTCATGTCGGTACTGATGAGACCGGACTTTAAA
This sequence comes from Botia almorhae, assembly GCA_036877575.1. Lineage (NCBI taxonomy): Eukaryota > Metazoa > Chordata > Actinopteri > Cypriniformes > Botiidae > Botia > Botia almorhae. The sequence continues at coordinate 127,138 of JAZGTJ010000077.1, forward strand.
CTGGTTTACTTCATAACCTTAAATGAAATCCAGTAAATGACTGGTGGTCTCTAAGTTGCTTGATATCTGTGCCAGTTGCTTATTAGTGTCTTTGTGTGTTTTGCAGCCCCATTGAGAGATCTCAGTATGAGCATCATGTCATTTATAAACACCTGAGGGGGATTCACTGTGTGAACTCTCAGCTGGGCCCAGAGGAGCTGAAACGGACCAGTACCATCAGTACCGTGGAGACCTGGGACCGCGGACAGATCAGTGAGTATGTATGTATGCTTTAAGCAGTCAATTTTCTAAACAACCTTTATACAAAAGGTGTGGACAGATGATTTGACCAGAGCTTTGAGTGTGTGACAAGAAGATGATTCTGTGCCTTATCTAAAACTGTCAGATTAGTTATTACGTGTCTCATGAAGCATCATCAGACACGTGAAAATCGAGGACACGTCAAACAAGAAACTCCTCTCATGACCATCACTGATGTTCATCTGAAAGTCTACGCTCCACCTCGACTGCTCTGAGCATCGTGAAGTGTTTGGATGCATCTCCGAAAGTTTGTGGCTCTCAAGACCAGAACAGACGTGCGTGATTTTCTGTCGATGTGTGTCTGCTTTCAGCATCTGCGCAGACATCTGATAATCTGTTCTCAATATCGACCTCATATTTGTTTAGGGCCTCTAAGTAAAAACATAAAGGCAGAACAATTTGATGAAAGCACAAATTCGTGCCTCTGCGCTGATGGTTAGTGTTTTGCAAACGTCTGGTGTTTGGAGATGGAGATTTCTGTATTGATTCGTCTGGAGCGCTCGGTTAATGGCCGTGGTGTGTTGTATGTCACAGATGTTTGTGAGCCCGTCGTGTCGAAGTCTCTGGAAGTTGTAGCTGTGGATGATTATGTAGCATAAACACAGTGATTTGCTGTTGACGGCTGTCTGCGCCGCGCTGAAGGTTTGCGTGAGAGAAGCGAGAACTGCAGTGTGTGTACATGAACGTGCGTGAGAGAATTTCTTTTCTTTTCGTATAGAATGTTTGCTTTTAAGAAGCCGTTTTCATCCCCTTCTGTTTGTCATGTCAAAGTAATTTGTTTGTCTTGGGGATCAAGTGTAGCTCAAAAACAGAGACGTTGTTTATGAAAGGAATATGACGGGTGTGATTCCAAAAAAATCCCTAATTGTGTTTTTAAGTGAAATTCTGTCGTCGGTTACTCACACGTGGGTTGTGTCAAACTAGCATACCTTCATATTCATTCACTCACTCACTCTGTTTCTCATTATTCATTCACTCACTCACTCTGTTTCTCATTATTCATTCACTCACTCACTCTGTTTCTCACCAACACACCCTGTCTTTCTCTCTCTCACTCTCTCAGACTTGCGCTGTTTCAAACCACTTACCCTCTCATCTTGTCCTCTTTCCTTTTGTCTCTCTCTCTCTCTCACACACACACACACACACACACTGACTAGTGTCTCTCTTTTAGTCACACTCACTTCTGTACTGTGACATTCATGGCAACTGCAGCTCCATAAAGAACAGCGCTGCTGTTTTGTGAGGTTTATTATAAATATATATTTATGATATATGAGGTATATTGTAAACGTCAGCACAACTGAAAGATGTCTCATCGTCTTTCTCAAACCATCAGCGTACGTCTGTTTGTTATTTTGCTCTGATACAGCCTCCAAACATGCGTCTGATATCTGCTGTGGAGTTTCCGTTTCTGGACCGTGTACAGACACAGCTTGTAATTTTTGCTGTTTTGCTCACCTGAAAAATGGGGTCAAGTTGGGGTTAACTGAGACCGAACCTTTTTAATCCAGAATGTTGTTCTGTTAATCTCTCGTTACAGTTTTTGGCCATAATGGGTTTTATGTTGTTCTGATGGGCTCTGTGAAACCGTACAATCACGAAACCTCTAAAGAAGATCACAAGGTCTCTACGGTATGAAATTAAGCCGTTAACATGTTAAGATACTAGTTGAATTCTGTGAAACAATGTGGTGTGTTAACAGTTTACATGTGATGTATTGAATTAGCTGTTTTTGTTGATCTAGATTCCCGCTGGAGGTTCCTTCGGTTCCTTTGGACCCGTGAATGCTGCAGATGGAGATGCCATCACCCAGCATGTTCTCACGCAAGAACCCTGCGAGGTTCTAAAAATCTCTCGCTCGGGCTACGAGAAGCTGAGAAAGGCACGGCAACCGTAACACAAACGACCATCGTCCTTTACAAAGTTTGATTTTTTTACAAAAACATTGTCGTTGACCAAGAACATCAAATCTATCCTATAAAAACCCAGCTGTTCTCATTGAATGTACACCAAAATGACCGTCCCTGACACAGTGTTCTTTCTGTTATTTGTAGGACATCCTGGCACAGGATCGAGCAGTTAAAATGAGTTTGATTCAGGGTTGTCAGCTGTACCTGCATTGGCCAAAGCTGTCCATCAACCGCCTGGCCGATGTCATGCAGCTAAAAACATTCCCTGCTAATCAAGGTAAGTGAGCTACTTGATTGAAAGCGTTCCGTCTGTTGCTGCGTTTGGGTTTTGTGTAGGTTCCGTTGAGGACCGATGTTTAGCACCTGAATTGCTTTCTTCACTCTGTGAGATTTTACCATGAATGGATGTGTTTATGTGTAGAGAGCACTTGAATATGATTGGAGAAAAACACAAGCACTGCTCCATTACCCCTCGCAGCTGAGTTTAATTAGCACCACTGCTGTTTTTCCACCTCATTGGGGAAATATCGAAGCTGAGATATTCATTTAGCTCCTTATGTTTATAATACTGTGTCGAACAAACCGATACTTGTTTTAATGCACTGGAGGACTGGGGAGGGTACCACACACAACTGAACGGAGAATGAATTTCAATTGAGTTTTGAATTTCTGAAATGCATTTGAATAAAGGTGATGTACAGGAAGTAGAATTACAAGTAGAAGAATCGTATGAATAAATCAAAGCTCCCGTCTGTAACTTTCACCTTTGTACCGATCTGTCATGTACGTGCTCAGTAACTGGTTTTTGTTCATTTCAGCGAAAAAGTTACGGATTGCAGCTTTAATGTGTCAGTTAATAACTTATTGTATTTTATTGTGAATTGCCCGTAAACTTTGACACAACCTTATACAAAATATCCAGAAAGTTCTGATGAAATGAATAAATGTTTGAAGTGCCCCCTATAGGCTACTTATATTTTATTTATGTATAGTTAATTATATTTCATAAATGAACTTTTCTGGTCTGTGGTAAAAGACTGCATGATTTTTTCGAACTGCTTCAACCCCAGTGCTGTGTGCCCGGTCTGTTTAGTCTCATTTTCTTCTCTGGATCTGATCTGCTCGCTCGTCATGGCTGAAATCTTCATTTAGTTTTTCCGTAGGTTTCAGTGTCTTCATCTGCACCCAATTATCTGTATCCACCCCCCAATTATACATCATACATTCATGTTTTCCACTTTAATGAAAGACTTCAGCTTTGTAGCAATACAACTGTGTTCTTTGGAGATCCATGCAAACCATCAGGTCTGACTGTCGCTACGCTGGGTTTTTCTTCCTGCAGAGAGACTCCTGCTCTCTGTGTATTTTGCCCAGCAGATGGCTGGCCTATCATATCATGGCTGTTCTTTATCAGAGAGACAGAGTGAGGGAGAGAGACCTATGGAGCAAGATGTGATTAGAGAGAGAGACAGGTTTGTGGGAGAGCTGATTGATTGGCTCTTATCTGAGTGTGCAGCCGACAGCTGATGGATGTACAGGAGCTGTTCTGCTTCTGATCATCTTCTGGTCCTGTACTTCTGACTCCATCAGCAGCCACTGTTGTTCCTTCTTACAGACGCAGTGTGTTCATTTACATTGACATCTACATTGAGTCATTTAAAACGTTCTGTGTGTGAGTTAGTCATGAGGCCATCAGTATGCTAGCATGCTAGCACACCTCTAAATGTTCACCAAATTCATTTTTAGCACATATACACATTTAAAATGTAGATTTTAAACCTGCCGCCTGTAACCGACTGTAAATGGAGGCATCAGTGTGGCCTAAATACAGTTTATTGACAGTATGTTGAATATATGAATTTGTTTTGTGCTGTTCAGGAGCTTGTGTTCGTACTGTTACAGTGAGCTGTGATTGATTACATCCTGATTTACATGAGATTTCTGTTTTCCTTCTGTTTGTTTTGTTTTTCATTTGTTTCTTTCTATTTATAACATCTGAGGTTATAATATATGCTTGAAGTACATCCCTCTAATCCTATAATTCAGATCCAAGATTACCAGTTACATTCTGTTCTGGCATATTGGCATAGTTCTGAGAGAGAGAGAGAGAGAGAGAGAGAGAGAGAGAGAGACAGAGAGGGAGAGGCTGGGAGGGAGACTGGAAGACAGAGCGAGAGACTGAGAGGGAGACTGGAAGAGAGAGAGCGAGAGATTGGGAGGGAGACTGGAAGAGAGAGGTGGAGAGAGAGAGTGAGAGACTGTGAGGGAGAGACTGAGAGCGAGAGACTGGGAACAAATACAGAGCGAGACTTGAGGAGAGACAGAGAGACTAAAAGAGGGAGTGAGAGTTTGGGAGAGAGAAACACACTGAAGGAGAGAGAGGTGGAGAGAGAGAGCGATTGAGTGACTGGGAGGGAAAGAGAGAGAGGCTGGAAAAGAGCGAGGCAGACAGAAAGACTGGGATTAGAGAAAGAGACTGGAAGAGAGAGAGGCAAAGAGAGAGAGACTGGAAAAGAGAGAGGCAGAGAGAGAAAAACTGGGATAGAGAGAGACTGGAAGAGAGAGAGGCAGAGAGAGAGAGAGACTGGAAAAGAGAGAGGCAGAGAGAGAAAAACTGGGATAGAGAGAGACTGGAAGAGAGAGAGGCAGAAAGATAGGGAGACTGGGATAGAGAAAGAACGACTGGGCGAGCAGCAAGTGCTATGATTTGATATGGTTTGTCAGTGTGACCAGTTCATGGCAGAGTCTCGTGGTCAGCTGCTGATTACATGTTATTGTTTAATATCTATTTATCTGCTGTTTTCTGCATTGAGCAAAAGAGTGTGTGTGTGTGTGTGTGTGTGTGTGTATGTATGTGTGTTTGTCTGTGTTGTTTCTTGTTCAGGCTGGTTCAGTGTTATTTCAGATCCTGGAAAGTGTTCATGTGAATGACTGTGAAATAAAGGTTTATATCTCGTATGACTGAAGCTCATGTCAATTATGTAAAATCACAGTTATGATTTATTTTAAAGGGATAGTTGATGACAGGTTTGTGTCGTTCAGGACCCTGGACAGCGACGCAACATATAAACACACCTGAAGCTTATAAGGACCCCAGATGTCCTGGTGTCTCAGCTTGTGGAGTGTGCAGCAGTACGCAGCCTCTCTTTTTAATGTCTCCTTATGGACAGACTAACCGCTAACAACCAGTGACCGCCCTGCCTGCTCCAAAACCACTGTCCTCAGTTCAACTTCCTTCTGACTGTGGTGAATGACCCAGCAGCCCTGCTCCAAAGACCGCTGCGTGTCCACCAGACCACAAACTCCAGACCCATAACACACATTATTCCATTACTGTACTGCACCTGCTGCAATACACATAACTTGTGTCTAAGTGATTTAGCTGATGCTCTTATGCAAACCAGCTTACAGTGTATGTATCTGAGGCACAGTCTCCTATAGAGTCCATCATATCATGTACATGTTCCGGTGTATACTGTAGTATTTTTGAAATGACACTCCAGACACTTAAACATGTTATTGCCTTTAATATATACTACATTATCCATATATTTTTAATTTATGGTGACTTTAAACTTACTTTATGTTCTGTTCTGTTTTAAACCAATAAAAATACAATTTAAAATAAAGACTAAACATGCATTTCCCATTTCAAACTTAGTGTGTCAGTGGAATAGCTTAGTATGTCTATAGCTAATGTGATAAACTAAAAATACATTTACATTAACACATTTGGCAGACACTTTTATCCAAAGTGTGGATGTGTGTTTCCCTGGGAATCAAAAGCTACTGCACCACGAGCAGTTTAAAAGTAACAACAAACATTTCAGAAATTTTCTTTAAGAAAAGGTTTTCATTTGTTGTTTGATGCCACTTGGTTTGATATCTGTTGTCCAGTGTATTAGCACTCATGCATTTATTTATTTTTTTCGCCACTGTATGCGTTCTGTGTGGATCTTGTAACCAGAAGCGTTAAAGACAGCCAGACAGAGGAGCAGTTACTGAGTGACACTAAATTCTGGACATGATGGGTAATCTGTGGACATCTGCTCACTACATCCAGTACAGCAGCATCATCTGTTTTCATTTCTCCTCCCTCTGTTCTCGGTCTTTCTCAGTTTCTCGTCTTGAGCAAACATGTCATTGGAGATCAGAGGTGATGTCACTGGTCAATTAGTTCATCGGTCTCGGGGCTGCTCAGGGTCTCTGTTCTCCAGGGATCACATCACACAAAAGGCTGTTGTTTTCCAGCGCTGGACTGCGTCACTCTGTGTCTACAGCTGTCCGGCTCTCCTCCGTTCTGGCCCTCCAGGCTGTCCATCAGGTCTGATCCAAGATTTTCTAGCCATCTGCATTTCCATCAAGTTCCACGGCCGCATGTCAGTCCAAGTTTTCTGTCCAACATCTCTGTGTGTGATTATCTGAGCCCACGTTTACCGATCCTTTACAGTCTGGCCCACCCAGTCAGAATATTTACTGTAGACGTAAACGTTCTTTGAACGACAAATGAGATCGTCCGCTGTCTGTTTGTTGTTCCTGCTCTTAACGAGCTTTAAAGCTCATTGTTTTAAAAGTACTTTATTTTTTTACTTCAGTATTGTTACTTAACAAAGACGTCAAACTTGATTGTGATTCTAAAACACAGTAGCTGAGTTTTATTTTTGCTACTATTTTGTTTTGTACGCGTCTGCAGGACTAATTATGTTTGGGGGTGAAGAAATATGGAATTCTGGATTTTAATGCCTCATGGGAAGATTCGTTACTGTGCCACGCTCATCTAAACAGACAAACAGCATGTACCAAATCCTGCTGTGATTTCCCATGCGATCTAAACATTTGCTTTTTAATGGCTTGCGAAGACACGCGGAGCCGAGGAATATTGTAGGAATGGCAGTTTTGCTGTGAAAGGAGGGCGAGAGTGAGAGATGAGATTAAAAGTTGGTGTTGAAACATGTCTTCCGTTTGCCTCTCACGGTTCTGAGTCCCGAGAAAGCAGAGGCCCGGGTTCTGTCACCAGCCAGACAAATAGACTCGGTTTGCCCTCTCGCAGCTTTACAGAGATGGGATTTACCTGTCGGGCCTGATAAACAGTGTTTCCCCCGATGTTAAAGGCCCACTGTAAATCAATATAATCCTCACCTCCACACACCAACCTCAGGTTTGTCACAATAAGAAGTAATCCTCCGCTTTTGGGGCTGCTGCCAAGACATAGATTACTTCTGTCGTAAACAGTCTGTATCTTTTTTTCATCCTTTGCTGCCCGGGTCACTTCTGGTGCACACTGACGCATTCATTACACCGGGAATATAGAATGAACTGCCTTCACCTGATGCATTGCCTCAAAGACAATTAAAACACACACCCTAGTATGAATAAACACAAGAGTGTAAACTGCAAAGCGCCGTTTGTGCTACAAACACGAATTATATTTTAAATCATGTGGCTTGTTTAGAAGAGGTGAGCAACTGCAAAGCAAACTTTCTAAAACACCTTAGCAACCACATAGTAACCCCCTGACAACCACCCACAACCCCTTCGCACCAGTGTCACGTAAAATGTGAAAGTGTTTGTTTGTTGTGGCAATAATCGGAGATGGAAATATCGTTCATTTGTCTGTACAGTGTTGGTGAAGGACGGAAAGGTCTGTCAGTTCGTGCTCTTCGTGGCACATGGAGAATGTGATGTTCTTCAAGATGTCGGGTCGTTTATGAAAGCCACGGACAAAAAGGTACTTCTGACTTGCGTTTGCGTTGACGCGCCGCTCATGTAGAATAAAACACAGTTTGCACTTTGGGCAGAAACTTCCAGGTGTCTATTTTCCTATTTTACTGCTTTCTCAGTCCAAGTTGTACAGAATTGACCCTGAAGTTTGTTTAATGCATTCACAGACCTCACATTTCCTTGAACCATCAGTGGTGTGTTTGATTTGCAGGGCTGCAAGATCAAATCTGTGGTGGTTGGTAAACTGGGGCCAAAGCAGTCGTTTGGAGAGGTCAGCATCTTATTGGACCAGCCTTCGCCCTGGGCTGTCATCACCAACAGTGAAGTTCATGCTGGAATCATCCAATCAGAATCTCTGAAAGGTCAGTCATCACACTTCACGGCTCGGGTCCTGAACAGAACCTGCTTGCTGTGACATCACACGTGTAGCTAATGAAGTAAACAGTGTTTACATGCGATGTAAAGAGGGATGATTTACCTCTGATGAACTCCAGCACCAGCAGAAGGAGTCCAGCACCTGTAGACTGAGGGTTGTGTATTTCTCTGATTTGGTTTATTCACTCATGCACAGGGCTGGATGCAGTGACCTCCTCTCTCATACTACAGACAGCACAACCCATGTGTGGAAAACTCAGTAAGGTATGAAGGTGTCTAACATTTATTGCATTTATTCTTTTGTCAAAGCGACTGACATTTTATTTAAGCTACACATTTTATCAGTATGTTTGTTCCCTGGCAATCGAACCCACTACCACAGGAACATGAGCCTCCCTAAACCCTAACCTAACCTAACCCTAACCTAACCCTAACCCTAACCCTAACCTAACCTAACCCTAACCCTAACCTAACCTAACCTAACCCTAACCCTAACCCTAACCTAACCTAACCTAACCTAACCTAACCTAACCCTAACCCTGTTAATAGGATTGAAGAAATACAAAAACAGCAAACAATACATTCACTTCTGAAGCAACAGTTTTGTGTTTATTGTAATATAATGTCTTGATTTGGAGGATTCTCTCAGACAAACATTGATGATTGCAGATTAATTATCTTCATGTCATATAATTAGGTCAATACAGTTTGTCATCCATTTACAATAAGAGAGTAGGCGGTCACTGTATAATACTGTCACCATGGTAACAGCATTCATAACAACAGTCACTTCTGATTGGTTGATGTCCCGTTAGCTTTGTGGAAAGTGTCGCGCTTTAATAAAAACGAGGTAATTACACACTTACGCTGCTGGTTAAAAGAGTCACTAGACTGAAATGTTTCTCTGGATGTTAAAAACATTTTAAGTTGAAGTCGTTGTATTTGTTAACTCATTTATTTGAATAGGATGTTTTAAACTAAACAATGAAGACAACCAACCAGTAAAAGCTGAGCATAGATGGGAACTTTTTCAGTACTGTTTAAAAGTCTCTCAGGGTGACGACTCAAACAGTTAGTTTATTACATATTAAGAACATTTCTGCTTATTCTAGGCAAGGGTTGACTATTTTAAATATGCTAAAATATTACACAACCAGATTTATTTGGGATTTTAATGCATAATTTACATTAGTTTCCTTTGTGTTATTTCAGAAGTTTACTATTAGTAAAGATTAAGTGATGGATAGTGTGCGTTAAAACTTGGTAAATTTCAGTTCGTGTTTGAAGCTCCAGCGTTTAAAACAGGAAGTGCCGGACACGGATGCTGTTTGGTGCTTCAGGTTGGTCTGTATATTTTTCTGCGTGCAGGAGGAAATTCTGCAGGAGTTCCAGATGCAGGAGAGGATGAAGAAATGGCAACTTGAGAAGGTTGTTCTCCTATTGTTTGTCTTTCTTTCTTGACCTTTAAACTCAATATTGTTGTGTGTCAGTCACAGACGAGATCTCGCAGTGTTACACCATGCAGCTTTCTGGAACACATAAAGAAACAGGCAGTGATGTTATGACGTTATGAGCTGAGCTTAAATACTTAAACTACAGAACAAGTACAGTACAGTATGTAAAATACAATGTAAAAAGTGTCCTTGTAAAGTCTGAAGTATTAAAATTAGTTTATGAAGTTTAAACTATGAAATAATAGCTGTTGTGCTGAGATTTCTTCTTGTTTGTCATATTTACACTGAACGTTTCACATGTATTTTGTTTGACGTTTACATTTGCTTTAGCATCATTCTCTGTGCACATGCTGGTTGTAATATTTCACGTGTTGATGAATAACTGACCCAGTTATTCATCATAACACTGTTCTGGATTCTCTTGTGGGGACAGAAGTGTGTGTGTGGCCTGCAGCTGTGTGTGTGTGTGTTGCTGCATGCTGTATAAATCTTTTTCACATGTGTGTGTAAGAACTCTGTAGCCACTGTTAGGAGCTGTTGTTCAGGTGTAGTTTTCCAGCATTAGAGTTTAAAGTGTACATGCTTTGACAGTTGTCTTGTCAGACTGTACTGTCACATAATAAAGCTGTATTCTCTGTGTCTCTGTTTCTTCATATAATGGTTTCTGGAAGCGGTATCTTCATTGTGCGTGTGCTGCACATTAGGAAACGGTGCTTTGATAGTGACGTTTATCTGTCTGTACATCTGCCTGTCTCTCTGTCTGTCTGTCCGTCCGTCCATCCTTTTACCATTCGTGATGAATGTTACAAATTGAGAACGAGAACGACTTAATTCGTCATGTTCTGTAAATGAAAAACGAAAGAGTTCTGAGCATTTGCAGATGATTAAATATTAATAATGTTGTCTATCAGTTGTTAAATATATAGAATTACTCATGTCCTCACGAATCAGAATCTGTGCTGTGATTTGCTGCAGTAATCGTGAAATCTTCGTCCTGCAGTTTCAGAAGTTTGCACATCCACATGCAGTCGTGCTCTGTATCTCTCATGTGGAACATGTTGTAGCTCATATACATGTGGTCTGACTCTGGAGTGATGTCACCTCTCTTCTCTTCCTGTGCGTGTTCACACCTGTTTCTCATTCGCTCCTCATTATATACAAGCAACAGCACAGATTTGGCAGGAACGTATGACATATGATACAGAAACACACCCTTTATTAAAACACACATTTTGAAACTGTTTGTTATGATGTGTCTGTTTCTGGCGCAGTTTGCTTTGAGCAGGCAGGAAAATACGTTTATTTAAACTGTGCTCAGTTATTAGATATTAGAAATGCAGTTGCCCAATTACGTATTCTTGATTTTTACAGATTGATCAGATACGGATTAATTTGTGTGGAAAGGTTATAGTACTGTTCCATTTATATTCCACTTCAGGGTACAAATTTAATACCCTGATATTATATTTCATATTAGGGTGCAAATTGTTATTTAGGAACGTATAACAAAATATATAGCAATATAGCACTACAGTATATTCCAATGGAAAATGACACATGAATCATGGAACGTTCTGGATGACTTCAAGAAGGCAATGCGATAAAAATCAAAAGATATAAATTGGACGTGAGGAAATAAATGGTAATCATAAATCATAGAAGCTTCATTGACCGAGGGGTGTGTGTTTATTGTTTGTCGTGTGTAGACCAACATGTTTTGATTTAACCTTCTATGTACATGTAGGATAAAAACATCAGTTTTGCAGTCAGATAATGTAGTAAATATGTACATATAAACACAGAGGCTTGTAAACAGTCTGTGTGGACAGACTCATTTGTCTTGAGGCAGGCACAGTAAATCTTTATATGAGCTTGACGCTAAACACATGGCGCTGTGCAAATGATACCGCTGGAACAAAGAAACACTCTTTTTGGAGTGAAATTTCAGCCCATATTTCTGAAATAACAATTTGAAAGAGAGGATCATGGGAGAACGGAATAGCACAACTATAAAAAGTGCAGAAAAGCAGTAACAATTTGAAGACATCACATGACCAGCAGTCCAGCAGTTTACTACACAGCAGGCGTCACACCATTGCCCTCGTTCTGAACACTTGGACCAGAGTGAAAGTTCATACTCGTCTAAGATGGCCTTTATCGTTTTAGCATGGTTTGTCTTTTGCTTCTGTTTACAGTCTAAGGTAGAAGAGGCAATTTCAAAGCAATAGCAATGAAAGCATAAGCTGTAAAACCAATAGCTTTAAAAGCACAGGATCCCGCCCCCCCTTCAGAGCACTCCCCAAAGCCACACCTCCTCCAATACACATAAACACATACATAGTTTGACGGGCCTATCATTGCATTCGGACCAATTTCATGGTCCTGTGCTTTCCACAGAAGATATTTAAATTTATTTAAAGCACTTCACTCAGTGATTGCTATCAAGATGTGAAGAGATTTTTAACCAGCGATAAAAATGTTTCTGAAAAAAATTGGAAAAGAAATAATTCTGAAAAGAAATATTCAGAAAATCAAATAGGTTTGTTCTACTTCTACTAGTGGCCGAATCATGTAATTAAACCTTATCAAGGTGATTAAATATTGTTCAGCTAGACTCACTTAAAGTGATTTCAAATAGTGTTGATACGATTGGCCAGCACTGCAGCTCCTATTGCACAAAATGTATTTCTAATCTAAGGTTAATCATGAGTTATTGTATTACTGTTACCGCATGTTATATTATTTTCTTGTAATAACTGTTTCTCTCTGTCCCAGAGGAAGGTGCTGTCTGATGCTGTGTTTTATAATGGCGTTCATCCAGGAAGTGGCAAATGGACCTACAACCGAGGACCACGAGGAGCAACTGGAAAGCTGAAATTCCCATGACGATAAACACTCAAAATACAAGTCCACACACACATTTAAACACAGCCTGATCGCAACACACCTACTGCTCTACTGGAGATGAAAACCACGACTCGCAGTCTACAGGAATTGTATGCAAAGTCTTCTGTTTTTGCTTGTAATTGAGTTTTGGATCTCATAGTTGTCACCTGCTCCAGAGAAGCACCTGGAACTCAAAAATTCATCAGAAGTGTAAAATAATCTTTTTATGGAGTTTCAATTGTGACAGTTTTGCAGTGCTTGATTCTTATTGTGTGAGCTGCAGGGATTTCGTATGGCTTTCCACGTGGATTGAAAATGTGACAAAAGAACTTTGGCTAACAAGTCTCATTTAACAAGTTTCTTGGCGAAACATTTTAGTGAAATTTAATTAGTGAAGCAGTTACGTTAATATATTATTAATATATTTTTGTAAATTAATGGAAACGTTAAGAGAAACCTTGCAACCCCTAAATTATTAGCTGTGGCCCATCACCCACTAGCACTGACAAACACCGTTCATTGCTGTTTTGTTCGCTGTACGTCAGTGTGACAAAAGTGCAAATATAAGCTTGTCATATGGCATTAATATTGGAGGTTACTCTGGGCGTGTGAGTCTGTGCATGCGTTCATACTGTGAACTGCTTTCAATTTTCACTTGTCTGTTTTTTAGATCAGCGGTGAAGTCATCTGGTGGAATATTTGCAGCTGAGTTTTTAAATCATAATGTAAACAAGTGGAATGACCTTGAAACATCATCATATCTAAGACAACGTAAATGATTGTGTGTTATCTGCCAGACTGTGGCGTCTCACGTGCACGCTGTAAACCTTCTGATGTAGTTTTGTAGCTAAATGCTGTTGCAGCTGCTTTGTGTCAGCTTACGTCTGACAGACCTTAAACCAATAAATCTGTATGGAAACTAAAAGTCTAGAAAACTTTACGTTTGTTTAAGTAAGAGGAACTTTAACTCACCATAAGTCCACCATTACTGTAGGAAAACGGTTTTTATATGCTTTTTATAACATGAAACTCATACTTCTACTGTGTCTGTCCTTTGATAATTGTGTCTGATTGTCCTGAGATGACTGACCTCTGCACTGCCATGTGCTTGTGACTGACTGTAAGCTGATCTGTTGTGTGCTGTGTTGTGTGGTTGACCAGTGTTTGAGTTTTGTCTGCTGTTTTCATTAAGCACCTCCAGACTAAAGAAAAATAAAAACAGGTCACGTTTCATTTTAAGATGTCTGACCAGAACGCTTAGATGTTTTGGGCTTTTGTTTATAAAAGTTTGATTTTTCTCACTAATGTAATAATACGTTTGCAGGTGGCGTTCTCCATGACGTTTCATGTTTTGGCAGGTGAGCGCGCGTTTCCGTTGTGTGCGTTTGTTTGGAGAATGTGTCCGTACCGTAACGGGAAGAGTGAGAAGCGAACAAAATGTTTTGAATAAAAACATACTTCAGATGACCTCTGACCTCTCTCTCCGTAGCACCTGCTGGCCTGCGCATAGTCCATAGTCCATCAGTGTGGAAAATACGTGTTCAGAATATCTTTCACATCTTTATATCTTTATCTCGTACGTTTAAAGTAACACATGTAAGTAACATGAAGGATCTTCTCTCACCGCAGTTAATTGTAAATGCTGTGTAGTTGTTTAATGGTGTTTGGGCTCATTTAACACAGGTCCCGTGACCTCATAATTTATGTTCCAAACAACAGGAAGCTGATATTTCGCAGACGCGCAAACACACATGAGCGCCCCCGTTGACATCGACCGTTGTTTTCTCCTCGCCTGACAAGATCGGAAATAGTAATGGATCAACAATGCAATTATCTTGGCGCATTGCCTGCGTCCCTGCAGACCGAAACCTCTGCGGCTTACAGAACATCCATCACACAGCATCCACCAGCACCACAAATCCCTCCTGTTCACATACAGTTAAGACGCAGGGAATCCATCTGCTTGACTCCAGCCCCTTCATTCCCAACCCATTAGATGCTTATCGTCTAGGGTGTGCGTCTGAGACTCACTCTATTTGTCTTAGAAATGCATGCATACACTCGTCAGCCAATGATAAAAGCAGGAGGTGCATCATAATTTGCATACATGCGTTGTTCCACGTGAATTTGTCATATACATTTTTCACATTGAAGAATGCAAAGCCGAACTCTGAACACCACAGGCAGTCACAGTTGTAGAGTTTGCTACAGTTTTCTCTGCACACATCTGCAATAAGTTCTTCTGTTATATTTGATTCTAGAAGCTTCTAGAAGACATGATTTCTAGTTCTTTGATAGTGCAGCTACCTAGAAACCAAAAGCAAAATCCTGGTCACTGATTTTTACTTATTTTGATGACTGCTTTTTATATGACTGAAAAGTCCTTCTTTTCTGTTCTTGGTTCCTCTTAAATCCTTCCATATCAGAAGGTGGAAGATGTTGAGACTTAACTTCCTGAATTGAAGACCTTCTGATGTGCTGTCATTCATATCTCTGTCCTCACACTGTCCTCACACTGTCCTCACACGCCTAATGGTGTTTTTATCATGAAAGTTTACACAAATGTTACGTGAGGTTGTGTTGTCGTTTTTCTGTTAGTTTCTGGTCTGTGTTTAAATGTATGACTGTAACTGTAAAGGGTTTATAATTAAAATAAAATTGAAATGAATCACCAATTTATAAACAGTTTTGTAATAAACTTGCTTTTGAACTTTATTTTTCCATTCGTATGGGGACAAGCTCAAAGAAACAGCGCTGACTGGAATTATCTCGATCACATGCATCGAGACATGTAAATGAAGTCTCATACTTGTTTAAGATGAAGCTCTAAATACGAGTCTAGGAGGGCGGACGGACTGAGGGAACGAGATGCGTCTGGCTTTTGGGTCATTGGCTGTGGAGGAAAGTGGAACCATATGCAGAGTCCCAAACAAATAAGGCAACTTCCTGTCGAATGGTCCAAACCAATCATCTGCCCCGAGACTCTTTCCAGAGAGATGTTAAATGCATCGCTGCATCTCTTCTTGAGAGCACCTCAGTGAGAAATGAATAATATGTTTTTTGGAGCAGTTGTCGAGCTCGGTCCCTGTGTTTACACTGCACTTCTATTTCTGCACTTTGAAGGGGAAAGCCGTGGCTTTTTATGAGCAGACAGACGGCATTATGGGTAAAGACATGACATTGTTTTACGGTAACTTTGTTCCGCAGACTGAAGTTCCCATTCGGTTCCCTTTTCAATATTTACTTTGTATTCTTGGTCTGGAAATGCAGTGACAGGCAGTCATTAGAGAGCTTGGAGGAGAAGCAGTGGAGTTTTTAACAGGGCCCGCAAATTAAAAGAGAGAGAGAGCGAGTGAGAGAGAGAGAATTGATTTACCAGCAGCCTCACAGATCAAAGCCGTTGGAGGATTCAGAAATAATTAAAACATTAGAGAAACAAAGAATGACAAATCCTCAGAACGATCCTCCGAGTTAATTTCCTCTAGACACAGTTATTGTTGTCTTTCAAAGGTCAATAAATAGGAGAGGGAGGGAAGTAAATAATGTTGAATTAGCTGAAGATACAGAAACGATTGTGTCATCTTTCACTCTTGGCTGGTTTTCAACACAGATAAAGTCAGTGGCGTTTCTTTACTGGAAATTTAGTGCAACGTCGCACCAAACTTTTCAATTTCATTTTGTTCCTGGGAAACATCCCAAAGGTTCCACATGCTGGTACAGTCACATGTCACATTTTGTTTAGACTCATTAGTGACGCTTGTGTTGAATTGATTTTTAAGTCATACTGCCTACTGCATGCTTCAGAATATGAAGTATACTGCCTACTATTTATAAAAAAGTATCCAAAACAGTATGCAGTATGTAGCGTTAAATGTCTCTAACTGTGGTAGGCTAGATTGTTGTATCGTACAGTCCTCTGTGTAGACATTGTCTGCGTCCAAAATTATTTACTATAATTATTTACTTAATGGGTACTATGTCCCCAAACCTCAGTATTCACAAAACAGTATGCGAGAAATACATGAGATTTTAAAGTATGTGCCAGGTGAATACTTTTCAATCCCATGATGCCACAGGAGCTGAGCAGCCACCAATTTCAAGATAATCAATAGTTTAGAAATGGCAAACTGTGCAAAATTCTGTAATGTTTTAAAAACGTTTCGCAACTACTTAAAAAAAACTACTTAAAAATATTATACTAACGTTACTGCAAGATTGTTTTTGGTAACTTTGAGAGAGAATGTTAGTCAACGTTCTGAGAACGTTCCCTATTGGCTGGGTTAGAGGAAGAAGACACTTCCTCTAATTCAGTGTGTGATTTCAGACGCAGGGATTGTTTAGAAGCACACTGGCTGTGATGATGGTCGGGCTCATACGTGTCGTCATGGATCTAGTTTAACTGGAGGAGAATCACGGTGGTGGATTTATGGCATCAGAGATGAAGTACCAGGTGCTCCTCATCACAAGACGCCAGCAATGTTCCCTTCTGCTCTTAGACACTGTTGTGATCCTGGCCAGCTGCCAGACTCGGATAACTCGGAGGATGATTATGGAAAACACGGTGATCTGTCCATCACAGGTGTTAGAAACAGGTGGAGAGGTGTGGAGGAGACGGGTATCCAAAAAACAAAAATGGCAAGATACGCTCCCCTCGTAGATTCCTTCATCTTTCCACTGAGGACATTTCCAGCAGGGCCAGTCTGTCATACAGGTGGGAGGGGCTCAGACCAGTCCTCCAACATGACAGCCGATCTACACTGGAGGAGAGAGATTGTTGTGGTATTAGTGCATTCAGTTCAAACACACATTTAACAATTAAACTACAGTAACAGCCAAGAGAAACAAAAACAAGAATAACAGTGGTTGGTTAGAGAGTCAGACTTGTAAGCAGAAGGTTGCTGGTTTGAATCTCAATGTTTACAACTGACTAACTAGATGGGTTAAATGCAGAGGACAAATTCAGAGTACAGGTCACCAGGCCAAGCCTATGTCACCTTAAAACAGCATGAGCAAAAGTGATTTCCGCTTGCTTGCTCTCTCTTGCTCTCTCTATCTCTGTATAAATATATATATATATAATTTTGTTGTCTATAAAGTTTACACCAGTTCCAGTTCAAGAGGGCAATGCTATAATTTCTTAATATAATTTCTTTATGTTTGGAAAACAGAATTCTTGACAAACTGATCCAGGATCTGTGGCACAAAACTGGTTATGCTGGCACAGTCATTCCTTTTTTGGTCACAACGATGCATCTTTATTCCCTTTATGGCGTTTGTCTTACGGCGAGCTTCATAAGTGATAACTGGAATGTGTTTTCATCCAGTAATTATTTATAATTAGCCTGTGGTCTCATGTTAGTTTTAAACACTCTGTCAGTAGACCGGAGCTTGTGCTAATAATTCTGACCCAGATCTGTTGTTCACGGCATTGCATGAGGTCCGCCACAAAATGCAGGGATCTGTGGTTCCTATGGCAACCAAGGACAAATTGCTCCGTAATGCAAACATACAGTTTGTGTTTGCAGTTGGCTCCAAAATAAGAGAGCGGGAGAGTTAGACCTTGGAGTGCATTGAATGTTTCTGACTTCCAGTCAGACTCTTAAGCTTTGTTCACACTGCATATAAATCAGATTCGTTTTCTCAGATCTGACCGTCCAGACTTATTTTGTAAAGCGACGCAGCTGCATCAGTTTGTTCTGCTGATGTAGTCAATAACAGAACGTCATGATGGGTTGATGACAGCAGGTACACAAACTTACATTATGCCCAAAATTATGAGACAGAAACCCAATGAGCGCATGTTTTATCCCCTAAAGGAAAATGAAAGGTTTGAAGCAGAGGAGAGAGAGAGAGCGAGAGAGAGAGAGAGAGCTTGGCTTGCAGGAAAAATAAACACACATTTGAAGCTACAATAATTTTTGTCTTGGTGTTTTACAGTTAGGGTTGTACGGGGTGACACCTTTGGGATTTTGTTTGCTCTCTTGAAGATTAGCCACCTGTTAAAGATCCAGCTCTCTCTCTGTGGGCTGAACCGGGCCAGAACTCTGCCCCGCCTCTCTCGTGTCCAGATCTGTCAATGAGCTCATCTTTGGCTTTCATCTGTGTGTTCAGCACCGCTCTCTCTCCTCGAACGACCACGCACATCTGGCAAGATATAAAATCCCATCCATAAATCTCACAGGAGAAAGAACAGAGTAAATGAAACGCTGTAGACCTTTTTGTTCCTCACTCCTTTGCCAAAATCTTTAAACCTCCCGGTATGCGGCCATCTGCATACGTTCTGTACTAACTAACCCACTAACCAGTAACTTCACACCTTACACTATCATCATCCGCTACAGACAGATTACCCCACCCTTACAGAAATCTGATAAACGGCCATATATTATAATTCATATAACAGCCATATAAAACATTATATAAAGTACATATTTAAACAATAAGCAGACAACTCTTTTTGCTTGTATGATCTGATCTCAAAGATATTAAAAGTAACGTTAGTTCGACATTTTTGAACACTGTATATTGTATCTTTTAAAAACGTTATTCTTAAGTTGTTAGTGGAGCATTTGAAAAATGTTACAGAATTAAAATGTTTGACGAATGTTCTTTATAACCAAGCAATAACACTAATATCTAAAAAACTGGTTGTTTTGAACATTCTTAGAACATTCAAAATAACGTTTTTGTTACAAATGGAAACGTTAATGGAAACGAAAATGTTCTTATTACCTAAATGTGTTCCTGTAGCTCCGGTAGCTTCCTGTAGTTGGTAGAGCCTTGTGCTAGCAACGCAAAGGTAGTGGGTTCGATTCCCAGGGAGCACATGCACAGACAGAATGTATAACTTAAATGAACTGTAAGTCGCTTTGGATTTAAGCGTCTGCCAAATGCATAAATGTAAATGTAAATGTGTTATCTGCGAGTGTACTCTGCAGCATACTGAGTTTTGTACACATCTGTCCATCTTTCAGTTTGTTCTCGCTCTGTTTTTGAAGTGCTGAGGTACTGAAGTCTTGATTTAGTCATACATTACTAACCTGTTGATATGACAGTGATACTCAGATCAGAAAATACTGCACCTCACTCATGATCAGTCTTTTTGAGGTAACTGATCGTTCAGTTTCAACCACTTCGACACAGTCCGGCCGATTTTAAACAGCTTATGGTGAAATTAAATGAAGGCCTCATTTCAAGTGATGGTCATTTTAAGGTCAGCAGGTGTACATAAATACCCATAACTGGTTAAAAATAATTGATGCCTCTGTTGTTTTTAAAGGGGAGTTCAGCTGTCTGCCCCTTACATGTGGGTTTCCCCTTCACACACACAGAGAGAATCACTACTTCAGGCACTTTTACATTTTATTTTAAACAACAATTTTTGTATCAAGCTCTGAGGAAAATTAGCAGCTGAAATCTTGTAAGCTTTGAATCTCTCACCACCTGCTTATTTGAGCGTCAGAGTCGTAACTGGGACAGTATCTCAGTCCAACATAGACAAGCTCCCATTGTGACTTTTCCAAAAATGCAGCGCTTCCTTATGAGACACCTCATCTTAGCCGACATTTAAGACAGAGTTTGTATCCTTTCAGTTTGCAATATGTATTTAAATATTAAACAACATTGATAAAAATAGTACCAATTAAAAGATGTAAAAGTTATTTAATAGAGTTTAATTTATTCAAATGTAAAATAAAAGTTGTGTTACCCAATATTTAGTTCATCTGTAGAATGCGGACGTGTCACCTTCCAGTCTCTGTATTAAGTATACAATGTAATAAAGCCATATTTAGCTGTCGTTTGTGTGCTCTGATTGTAGCTTGTTTCCCTGGTGGCTGTTTTGTGTTCTGATTCATTTCTCCGGGCGGCTGTGTGGGTTGCTTTCTAAAAAAGGGTTATGATGTCAGCATTTTTGTCAACACAGTGGCGTAACCCTTCTGTTCTCACCCTAACAAAACGATAAGCATATGTTGTGTTCTGGATGCTGCTGTTCCCACGAGGGTTTTACATTTATAAGACTAACTTAGTTCACCAGCATTAACTAGCCTTAACCAGTTTGAACCGTCATGAATTTCCATCTTTTTTTTTACGTTTTTGCAACGTTAGGGAAACAAGCTTACAAGCTAAGATTGTTAGCTAGGACGTCTTTTCAGAAGGGCACAGATCAATGAAACCTAAATCTGTGGGAAGTAATTATCCAAGACCTGTCCATGTGTTCCCTGTTTATTGTGGTGAGGTTTTCCCAGAGTCATCTGCCCGGAGTTCCCTGGTTTCATTTACAGGAACATCTGACCTGTTTCCCAGCCTAACTCGTTTGTTCCACTCCATCGTTGTTTCTTTGTTCCTCACGTTCCTCATCTTTTTTTCCTCCACGTCTCCACAACACACCTTCCAAACCGGGAACACATTTTAAAGCCAACAGCAACCGTGACCAGCTCAGCGGAACGCTGCTCGATTCCCTGAAAAGAAAACAGAATCATAATTTCCTTTGGAAAATATTATTAGACCTCTTTTGATGTGTTCTCACAGTCTGATTGTGTAGTGCACACAAACACAGATGCATCTGTACTGTCTCTCTGGCATGCCAACGGCTCACGAGTGGGAACTGCCTCCTCACATCCTGAATCCGGAGAGCAGTGGCCGAGGGATTTTAGAGGAAATTTGGGAAAACAAAGAGGATGGAAAGTAAGAGAGATGTGGAAGATTATGAATTCAGAGGTGTGGAGAGCAGGCATGCAGGAAAACAGACATGCAGGAAAACAGCTCATGCGGGGGTTTCTTGTAAAGCTGACGAAGATTTAGTTGAATTATCATTATGGTTCTAGAGGGAAAAACTGATTTTTCATCTCTGTGTCTGTGTGTCTAAATCTGCTGTTTTGTGCAGTTATGATAGTTCTGTTAAATTTGTAGTGAAACATCATTTTTCAGCTCTGTTATATAATGGAGCTCAGCATAACATTTGTTTGAGATGCACAGGGTACAGTAAGGAAATAAACTTATATGCATTTTGAAGTTTATTTCTTAACATATTGGCAGACGTTGGAAACACATTAACTTTGGAAAGTTGTGTTCGGAGTTCTGCAGCTCCGATTTCATAAATCATCGTTTTGGGGAAGACGTTTTAACTTTTTAAAGCTAAGTTTTATTGTTTTTTAATTTGCTATGACTTGTGATGTGTTTGACATGTGATTGAGTTTCCAGGTTTGGCCCACCTGACATGTGAGTCAGTGCATCTTGTATCTGGTGGTCTGGAGGGTCTCTGTGCGCTGTGAGGTACTTTCATTAACTGATCTGCAGTCAGTGTGATGACGAAGGTTAAACAGGCTGTTACTGACGGATCCCCCAGGCCTGTATCTGGGGCCAGAGAGAATGTTTAAAATCTCTTACCCCCATTCTGCTTGTGCTGTGTTTGTTCAGTTCTACGGTACAGTACAGATGTGGACAGTATGCATTTCTGTCTCTCACTACTGTGGTACACTGGCCAAAATTTGTATCCAATTGGTGTTGCACTTTTGAAATTTTGAAAAATATATATATTTCACAAGTGAAACAATACACTCCTAAAAATGATGGTTCTAAAAATCATGGCCTTAGAAAAAACATTTTGGGTCCCCAAAGAACTATTCAGTCAAAGGTTCTTAAAAGAACCGTTCCTGTCTTGCCTTTTTATAGTCTAAAGAACCTTTTATCCACTTTAGAGATACTTTAGTAAAACAGATGGACAGGTTCTACGGACATTAAAGGTTCTTTATGGATCTCTGAAGCTCAATGTTGTGTCACATTCAATGTGAAACGAGGAACTATGTTCTCCTGTGTGACTGTAACTCTCTCAGTGTTGCTGTGTGAGACGGTCTGTGAGTCTCTAAGCTCCTCCGTCCTTTTCCATCACAAATAAACCTGCAACAGATTTCTCATCTGATCTGCAGTTTCTCTCAACGGGACCTGAAGCTAATTATCTGTATGAGTCGACTGAGAGGGAAAAGTAGCGAATGAAATTAATAATGGAAGCAGTTACTGTACATCATCCAGCTGTGGCAGCATGTCAGGGGAAGCAATTTAGACCCGTTTCATTCTAAACAAGCAGCAGGTGTCCATTAAAATGACGACTGTGACACCTGTAGCTACAGATGCTGAGTAAATGTTGAAGCATCAAGCCAATCCTGCCTCAGTATTTCTGAGTTGTAGTGATGGGATGCCAAAAACCCAGAGACTGTAACTACACCTGTCACTAATTATCTGTACCGCATGCATAACTGTGTAAGCCAGTTTTCTGGTCTTAGCTGGTTTAAACTGGCTTCTGCCGGTTCTCTTTAGCCCAGCCAAACTGGTCTAGTCACAGTCTGGGAGACCAGCTAATTTTAAGCCGTGCTTTCTTTCAGCGGGATAGTTTTCCAAACATTAAAATCCTGCTCATTTTTTTTATGGAGAAATAGTTTTTTTATTAATAATATGAAACTTTCCAAGACAGACCTGACAGAGCTTTTTAAAAGTGATTTATTCTAACATAATCGCATCATGCAAAGGAATTTTTACATTTAATTTTTAGAGAAACCTAAAATAGTAATCGATAATTTAAAAAAAGAATAGCAGGAAACACAACAACTGCTTCTGTAACACACGTCACCCCAAACAATCACTGATTGAAACATTCATAGCGCGCCTCTAAAGCCCCAGCATTTATTTCCTGGTTAACTTGAGTTGTGTTTTCAGAAGCACGTAAATCAATAATGATTGAACTGCAGAAAATTAGAAACAGAAGCTGTCTGTGTGATAAACAGGCCTGTCAGATCTATTAATGAATTAAATGAATGACTGATGAGGTGATGAGTCAATCAGTCAATCAGATGAACAGTGTTCACGCACAACCACAAATATGTCAAGACACTCCCTCACAGTTTACCAACAGTCATCAGAATCATCAGCAAGCATAAAAGTCAAAGACACAATCTGCTGACGTATCATATCTGGTGAGAAGTAAACAGATATTTTATCGGTTTGTGCATCGCTTTGATTATTTCCTCTTGTCGAGTGTCTGACGTGATGTAACGTGTCTGATTTTCCGTCCCTCTGCTTAGAACTCGTTTCCAATAAACATGACATCCTGGAATCTAAACTGATGACAAAGCCTGCAGAGGCCTCAGCCAATCAGAGTGCAGCTCCTAAGCGCCTCTGTGTCTGTCATTTATAATGAAAAAATTGTTTTATTTAGAAAAATCGGAGAAACATTTGAAAGATGAAAGTATTAAAATGATCACGCTTTAATGCGTTACCCAGATAACAGAGAACGTTCTTAGAATGTTCGGCTTGTGTTCTGTGAAAGTTCTCAAAAAATGACCAAAAACGTTCTTGCAGTAACAGACATTTTTTACCGTTATCCCTCATATATATAAAAACGTTCTTACGTAGTTACCGGACAATTTTAAAGACGTTACAGAATTCATGAAGAAATGTTCAAATAACGTTCTTATAACCAAACAATGTTTATACAACGTCTAAAAAACTGGACGTTTTGAGCATTCCTAGAACTTTCAAAATATCATTTTAAATGTTGTTTGTTACTTAAACATTCTGGGAAATGGGAACCGTTTTTACAGCTTAAAATTGTTAGCTGGGCTAATGTAATATACAGTGTGAATTATTTGTACCTCTCGTTTAAAACCATAATGTGGTGCTTTCCGAATGTACATTTTAAAATTTGTATCCACATTGTAGAAGTGGATGTTGTCTTAAGTTCTCTTCATCTGAAGTCATTGGTCACATGACCTGTTGTAGCGGTAGCGTTAATTATTGTGAGGTTTCTTTCAAACATTTATACAGTAAAGCACTATTAGAATGTACATGTCATCTTTTCTACTGTATACCGCGATTCAGTTCAACTGCTTCGTCTTGTTGTGTTCTGAAAACTGCTTCTTATAACATAGCTGCGGTCTAATGTAACGCAGCGGTGCACTTTTCCATCCTGCACAAATGTGGTTTTTATTAGCCTTTAGCATGATGATAGTGGAAAGTCTACAAACATATGGACTGAAACAATCTGCAGAGGATGAAAATTAAATGTTGATATAATTTTCCCCTCATTTTCCCCTCTGACCGAATCTCATTTGTTCTCCATCCAGGGCCGCTGCGCTCCAATCAGCATCATCAGGTCGGCCTGACCCTCGCCTTCAGCCAGATAAAGTCTTGACTGAGGTTTTTCTCCTGTCGCGAAACAAATGGGAAATAAATGAACCTGCTCGTCAGGCGACCCGGGTAGACGTATTAACATAATTTGCATGAGCCCCGCAGGGGTTTCCTGCTGACCGCTGGCCTGGTTTCATTAAATTAATGTGATAATTTGCTGTTCTAATTTCAATTCCCCCCACAATTTACATCATGCTGTCGAATCCTGACTCCACCCTGCTGTCACTCAAATACCAATGATGTAACATTTGCCTGAGCTCACAAGAGATTCAATTAGCTGGTCATGTTATTTTAGAGAAAACTAACTTGATACACTTTGATGTTCTTTGTGGAGTTCCAGGACTAAATGACTTCCAGGAATAAATGGTGCTCTTGACTTTTGTCCCACACCGTTTGTACTGTGGACTTGAGTATCTCTGATCATGTGGCTTGCTGAGGAGAAGTGTGTGGTTAGATAGTTAAAATTAGGAATAACTTGATTCTGAGACTCTGAGTCGAGTGGCACTTAAGTTGCAATAAGTTACTTGAAACTTGAACTCATAAATAAGTGACTCGAGACTGGACTTGAAATCATAAATAAGTGACTTCAGATTGGACTTAAACTCAGAAATGACTTGAGACTGGATTTGGACTCATAAACAAAATACTTAAGACTAGAAAAAGGATAAATCTAAACACTTTTTCCCCGATAGGATTTAATATGTTTATTCTCTCATTTTATTAAAAAACATATTTTATTGTTGCATAGTTTACACCCGTACATATAAAACGCTAAAGACTTTAAACGTCCTACGTGACTTTAAAATGAGATTTGTTGAGGACAAGTTACAGCAGCAGTGTGTCCCCACAGGGCTAACAGTGTGTATTTCATTTCATCTGTATAATTTCTCTCTGTTGCTGATTTAATTGCAGATTCTCTCGCTGTAGCTGTTCCACTGATTCTAATTGTCAGAGTATTTGTGGCTGTATGGATTAGCATAGACAGTGTGCTGACCTCGACTGCTGCCTTTCAGATGATTAAATAATTACCCGAATTACAAAACACTCTTTCTATTCTCGAACCAATGATGTATTTTCTCACAGATAACGTACTGTCAGGATTCAGGGAGCATCTGAAATCCAGTCACATTTTGATTCAGTATTTCAGTCGGTTCACTCCCTCAGCTAACAGGGAACATTCTCAGAACATTGGCTAACGTCCTCTAGAAGTTCTGTCAAAGTTATTAAAAAGGTCTTGCAGTAACATTAGTAGAACATTTTTAACGATATATAGCTCAAAAATTGTATTCTTAATATTCTGAAAACGTTACAGAATTAAAACAAGTTCGAGCAATGTTCTCAATATTGTTAATTCAATGTTAATACAAGTACATGAGGCAATATACAGTTAACTGGCATTTTAAGTTGATATATTTTAAGCTTTGGGTGGCTGTTTCTGAGAAAATGATTTGTAAACTTTGTTCACTGATTGTATATTTTGGCTTTGAAGAAGTGAATTGGCAACAATAGTTTGTAAATTGTGTTTCTGTTCTAAGAGTAAAAGTGTTTAGTAGTTTTCTTCAGCTGTGCTGCACATAAAAGCGTTCCGCTGAGAGCTGTTAAATGCTTCACTATTCATTGGGCTGATCTCTGCAGATTAGATTGTAGCGCTCAGACCGTCCTGTTTAAAAGTTATTATTAATTATCATTCCAGTGCAATTTTGTTGAAGGAAATTGTATTTCTGAGAGAACCGTTTGTAATACAATAAAAGCTTCAGGCATGTCCTGCATTAACTGGTTTGCAGCCTCTTACAAACATTGTACAGCTGTGGATGTTTGAATGTGATTGTCGCTGTGCTGAATGTGATATATCACATCGACAAGTGTGATGATTATCACAGTGATTAATGACAGTGTTCTAGATATCACAGTCTGGTTGTCACCTCAGAATAAAAACGGCCTTGCTCTTGTTGAATCTTCATTTTTCAGGTTAAAATACACAGAAGACCAGTCAGAGATCACAAACCTACAAGTGCATCAACATCTAATTATCTCCAGCTGGATGAAAACCAGCAGAGAGGAAACTTAATTACTGAAAGGTCAAAGGTGAAAACTGCAAAAATTTACCTGAGATTTAAAACTGCATTAAAATTGCTATGGCTTGTTTTAATATTAAATACATTTGTTTTGTATTTTGTCTTTAGCATGTTTATGCATAAACCTTATTTGGTCAGTGGCCAGATAACGGCGCACAATGTTACATTGCTTTGTGGAACAGATACATTTCACTGTTTGTTGGATATAATCAAACTGTCGTGTTAGGTGATGAAACGTGAACCTCATGCTGTTTGTTATTGAGATTTCAGTGTCGTTTACGATTTATGAAGATTGTATTTTTAAAAAACTTCTTTTGTGTTGATTGGATTGGAACCATGTGACTGAAAGCAAATAACGTTTTTATCTTACATTTCATCAGTTTTTCATTCCTTCTTTCTCTCTTGTCTCACTCTTCTGCTGAATGTTTCAGCAGCTAGCATCTCTGTGGCAGGTTAAATTAGGCAGAAGTGATGTCTCCTGAGAGAAGACAGGATGTGTAAAACAGGAGTTTGAGTACCTGGAAACACCGACTCTGTTTGCCAGAGAGACGGCCGACCTCACAGGTTTTAAAAATAGAACTGAAAACTGCTCTATTACCTCGTGCTTGTGATTAAGTCCGTGCAGCTGATTAATGTCATAGTCGAGTGAACCGTGTATTGACTGGTTCTCAGAGCGCGTGTATTCAGCCCGCAGGCCTCGGTTAAACGCAGAACCATTAGCTCAGCTAGATATGGCCCTGAGCGGATTATTTAGTTACGGGTTGAATGCGTTTCTAAGCTGTTTGTAGATGAGTGAGTCATTTCAGATGGAGTCATTTCAGTGGGTGGGGTCAGGGGGCCAGTGGGTGGAGTCAGCCCGTGGAGTCTTAAGGTTCTGTTGGTGTTATCTGTTCGTAGTGTGTGTGTATTACTGTCGTTTATTTTTGGCTTCTGGTTAGGTGTGACGTTTGAGATTGGTAAGGTGTGGCCACATGCGGAACAAAGTGTACCAGCGAATCTGGTCTGAGAAACGGAGCTAATTTCTTCCTGCCGTTTGAGTTGATAATAAGCGCTCGCTGTAGCTGTGGCCTCTAGCTGAGCCGTCGATGCACATCTGGGCCCAGAGACATTTATTAAATCATTATATTTCAATGTTTTCCAATTATCCTGTATAATGTACTTTAAAAGAACGCTAAGCACTCGAATTGAATCGGAACTGGAAATTACCGCAACCTATTTCCAATTTCAGTCTGTACATTACACAACAGAACCACACAGAACTTCCGTCACACAAACACTTCACACGTATGATGAGGCGACACAACTGATCCAGAATCAGTTATTAAAAGTCTATTCAAAGCTGCATTTTTAAGATCAAAATGTCTCCTTTGTTAAGTTAATGTAGTGTGTATTCTATTGCAACAAACTGTCAAATTTTATTCTCTAAGTCAATTTTGAGTCTAGGTCCATTTTGTAATTGTTTGAATGTTGAGCAATTCTTTCAACGACAGACATACAACATAATAATAATTTTAAGTACTTCATGCTTTCGTATTTGCATTTCGTGTCATTGCATTGCTTTAGTGTGAGATTTTAACAATCGCTGTGGGCAGTACGCGATACCCATAATGCATCAGTGTACTACCACAGCATTGAAATACCGCGTTCCATGGCTGAGCTAATCTACGTCAGCCTCCAAAACACAACATACGCTAGCGCTGTGATTATGACGCGAGCGTGTGGGCAATGATTTCTGAAAGCAGGAATGATCCAATATGTAATAACCGCAACAGAAATGAAATAAAGAAACATGATGATGGTACAGGCAGGTGAAAACTAAAATGCTCAGGGGATATATGAGTTCAAATGAGTTTATTGATCAATGAAATGGATCGTCAACAGATACATCACAAATACACGGATACAGACAGAATGAATAGGTACAAACACTTCACTGGTTTTCTCTATTTGGAATCAGACCTTTCGTTTGAAGTAATACAGATGAGAAACAGAAAAGGACGGTATGACAGAAAATGAGGATGATTTAAAAGCACAGATTATGAAACGCGTCGGCCAAAACACATCAAAATATGTATAATGCAGATTCGAGACAGATCAAGACAGTTGGGTATTAGATGTATTGCAAAGCTAACCAAAAAATGCAGCTTGATCTCACAATGATTTTATGAGGTGGCGATTTCGTATAAATTCGTACGATATGATTTGTACAAAAACGTATGATTATTAGATAAAACAAACGCATGAAACTCCAACTCTAAATTTAACCATCACTGGGGCTGATCAGTAAATCATATAAAAACGTACAAATGAAATCATATGAATTTATACGAATTAGCCACCAATTTGCTAAAAAGTACATAGTTACAAATTTCCACAAAATTGTGTTGGACAAAACATTTTCTCAGTGTTTCCATGTACTGAGTTCAAACTGTAAACATGATTCTAGCACCAACAGGAGAACCACAAACCCCCGACGCCTGACTTAACTTCAGCTTTGGGCCATCAGAACACGAGAACATCAAAGCTTCAACACACTAAAAGATGAAACCATGCGCTATACTGACGAGTGCTGTATGAGCACGAATACATGACACCTGGACGGACCTCCGTCAATCAAGTCTATAATGTGTAAAATAATAACAGCACCATAAGATTACAGAATGACGCTCACCAGTGTAGGTCCATTGAGCACCACAAGTTCTGCTGGAGAGACCAGCCTCGCTTTCCTTACCCCAAACACACAGAACTACTACATAGATACTGAGTGAATTTCTGCATTCACAGCTTCACTGTTTGACATTTCCTGCACTTCCTGTACACACAGTTAAGAGACTGGGTGCATGGGTTAAGATAATCAACTAGTTAACCAGTCATCCAACAAGTAACAAGCTGTTTAGTGAGGTCGAGGAGTAAGTTTATCTGCATTTAAACGCCAGTGCTTTAAAGAGCATAACTTTTGAGACAACTCAAGAGAGAAGTCAACAATGCCGGCAAATTTGAGTTCAATTTGAGACGTTGTTAAGATCTCTTCTGAAAGTCTAACGGAGACATTTGTGAGATTTCTGGGTCTGTTTCTCAAGAGAAATATGTGAGACAGGAGACATAGACAAAAGTCTCTCTTCATTTAATCTCATTGCTGTGTTGGAGAAATGATTGAGATTTTAAAGAGATCTCATCTGTGATTTTTCTCTCCCATGACAGCGCGCAACTCTCTCTAAATATCTTGTGTCTCCAAATTCGTCCCCTTTAAAGCATCGTCGCTGAAACCAAAGCACCATTTTTGTAACCAATCCTCCAGCTTCACAAATACAGAACTAGGTTAAGGTCGACTAGTTAACTAATTGTACAGACAACCCATTGACTAGCATGTCCCTATTATCAACATTGTTGGTCGCTTTAAAACCACAAACACGAGAGTATCAGCTGAAGTCATCCACAGGTACAGTAATTTATCCGCTATTATAAACACATTCACACAACTGTTGTGATTCTGCTGAGCTCGAGTCCAAATGGAACACAGACCTCGTCTGTCCTGCCAGGGTTCTGAGAGCTCTGAATAAGCAGGTCTGTCCTGTTTACATGTTCACTCGGCAGTGTTAAATATCTGCCCATTGCTGTCAGATAAGCAACGCTCTGATCTTACCACACTAGCTAAATATAAGCACAGGATACAGAGCAGCTTAAAGATCTCCAGCTCTGTCCAGGTTTGGAGCTTCAAGGTATTGTCTTTGTATCATTTAAGGTGATTGCGTTTCGTTTCCTTCTTCAACGCGGACGTTTGTTTGATCGCAGAGACTTATTCTCAAACTCAACACAGATAAAACACGTGAAACAGAGAGGAAGCAGAAGCTAAAAGCGCCTCACAAAAGTGTCTGTGGTAATACCGCGATACCTCAAAGTACATCACCATGGTGTTTTGTTTGTTTTCCAGGGTTACAACACGTAACGATGAACAAAGCGCTTAAAGTCATTTTAATCATATATTGATTAATTTATTACGTCTGTCAGGACTCTGTGTCCCAAACCCAGTCATGAATACATGAAAATCTGAATATGTCCCATTTTGTCATTATTTTTAACAATGGAAAAACGAAATAAATCGAGCATCAGTACAGACACGCATTCAAAACAGAAACGCTCATCTTGTTTCCTTTAGCTTGGAGTGTGTTAACATACATTTTCTCTTTTGTTCGTCAGATATCAAGAAAACCTGCCGGTTCACAGCTCAGCACTTTTAAGTACCAATTTATTCTTGAGGTTGAGACAATTCAATTTTGTTCAATTGTATTGTACCAAAAAGAAAACAAACAAACGTTAACGCAAGCAAATATAAGTGTATGTTTAAACATCCTTCGAAAGCAAAGGACTGATCTGGAGTCAGACTGAGAGTTCTGACTCCACCCACCAAAATATACCGTCCAATCACAAGCACTGATGAGATGTTAAATGTCCTTGATTGATTTTATTTTTTAATTGATAAAGACACAGAATTGGATGAGGAAGGCTTGCATACATTTTGAATCAAGCTGTCCTGAGTGACTCCAGTGGTTCTGGTTCTTGTGGGTCATACGTCAAGGTTCTCGGATCTGATCCAGACCTATAAACAAGGCAGTCCGAAGGAGATGACATGCTCTGACTCGAACAGCAACATTTCGGAGAAGGAAGAAACGAATTCTCAAATCTCAAAAAAGTTTGTAAACACGACCAAACGATTGAGTGTTAAGCGATAACGATTCAAGCGCTTTCTTCGCAGTTGCAACAGTTACTGGCACGCTGACGCGTCAGGCAATCGCAATAAAATAGTTGTCAATGCAGTGGCTTGGTCTTTCCTCTGTTTTGACTGATATGCTTCATGTTCCGCAGAGGCTGAGGAATCCGTCCCTGCTTCGGCGGCGGGGAGACCCTGCAGTGCGGCCCCTGACGAATGAGGTTAACCACGAACTCTGATCTCGAAACAGACAACGGGAGCAAAGCTGTAGTGCACTGCCTTTCCGACAGACAAACAAAGCAATACTCAGAAATTACAATAGATGAAAATAAACTAAAAACCCCAACCAAAACAAAAAATAAAAAACAACACAATCCGTAATTAAGGCGGTTAAAAATATTGCAAAATATTTTGGCCCCTGTTTTTCAGACAGACTGCCAGAAACAGTCAAGAATTCCCCACTTATATATCAATGCGAAATATTTAGAGCAGGGAGGAAATAAAATATGTATAGAAAAGAAAGGAATAAAAAAAAGTTGATCGTTTAAACAAACAAAAAAAGATCCTCTTTGGAGAGAAAGTCTTTATTTGGTTTGGGAGCGCGTTAAAGGGAATCGTAAATATTTCTGTTTTGAAAATAAATTATAGACTGCGGAGCCAAATGAAAATACTAAAAGATAAAAAACTGGACTCCTGCGACAACGGACAAGTTTTCGTTTGTTTTTTTTTTGTTTCCTGTTTTGAGCGTGCAGTCCAAAAAACCTAAAAGGTAGAGCAATCGTTTCCACGTCAAACAGCGAAGACCTGAAGTGGCACTGGATGTTGCAGTGCATCATGGGAAAACTGCAATCCGCAAGTCTCCCGAGTCCTACGGTGGGTGCACGGGCCAATGGGAGAGGGTGGGTAGTTTCGGGAGGATGCGCTCATCATCTCCTGGAAGGGGGCAATCAAAGCAAATGCTCTCTGCTCTCCTTGAGCGAGACGCAGGTCAAGAGCCAAAGTCTGCAAGTTTTGGGTGTTTGCACCACTGTGTCTTGTGGTTGTGGAGGTGTATAGGGGGTTGCAGGCCGACTGTAGCTCACACCCACTCCTGCATGGAGCGTTTGCAGTACAGTATGTGTCGGGGCGTCCCTTTCCTCTTGAACTGAAAGACAGTGTAGATTAACACCACCAGGCAGACCGCCAGGACGCAGGGAACCACTATGGCGATGGCTTTGACCGTGTTGCCTTCGTTGTCCAGTTTGATGACAATGTCCACGTCTTCCTTCGGCTGGCGATCAGGGTCGATGGGCATGAGGTCGCAGCCCATGAAGTCTTTCAGGATGGAGCGAGGGTAGCCGGGTTCGACCCGCAGCCTGTGGTTGTTGAACTTCCAGTACTCCTTATCTTTATAGAAGTATGTGAAACCTGCGAAGCAACCAAACACACACACACGCATTTATAATCAAGTAGAGTTAGGATAGCAAAATTGGCTTATTAACATCTGTGAGGGAGAGGAAAATTGGTGCATCTTTGTTTTTTTGGTACATTTTATTGTAATTATAATTCATCATATTGCACAAGGTATTCATGTAACATTTGTATGCTTTGTCGTAAAAATGTGTTTGTCATAAAAATTCATAATCAAATCGGTGTGTTAGGCTGGTGAATCACACTTCCTGCTGCAGTTTATGCAGATTTTGTCAAATTTCCTACTCATGTTAAACATTCTGCATATCGTTAGGCACGTGCAGTCCGTGGTAATGTTAATACAACATTGCCTTGTTGCGTTTTAGGTGCAACGTTAGCTCTGAGTCTTAAAGCAAAAGTAGTCGAGAACCATCACTGAAGCTCTCAGTCAGAGCAGAGCACTGTATTCTCATGGCTGATTGGCTGCGGCTCCAGTGGGCGTCGTCCTCAGAAAACCTTAGCGCAGATCAGAACACTGCTTTGCTTAGTTTACACGCCTTTATCTGCATGACTCATTCGCTCCCAGCAAAGCCAACGAGAACGAGATGCTGTTTGTGAGATTATGTAACACATCTTGCACTTTAAGACAGCTCAAAATGACAAGATTTGACATTTGTTGAGAAAATCAGAGCTGATGTCTCAGTCTTTCTGACATTAGCACGTCGTGGGTGTTTACAAGGGCGTTGCTACCTTAGCTTAACATTTCTCAATTTCATCCCCCGTGTAACTCCCAAATCACTTCCTGTCTCTCTCCACAGCAGTACTGCAGTATCTGTTAATGCAGTACGCAAGCCCAGTTTTTATCTATAAAGAGTCTGAGGACTAAAAACTCTCGCCGACACACGACTGCGTAATCACAACATCGACACTTGCATTAAGACAGGAACAGAGCGAGAGGAAGCTTTCCTTTCTCATCTCCCCACGATCGGCTGGCCATGATGACACATAATTAGGGTCAATTTTCTGTACTTTGTCTCGCCCACAGAGGCCTTTTGGGTAACGTGCAGAGATGAAGCCCACATCCACTTTCAAAGCGTGGTTTCGCCAAACAGTGTCTCTGGAAAATCATTTCACCCTTCACGCTCACTGAACACGCGTCCACGGGTAAACCTGGCAGAGGAGAGCGCTACAGATGGCGTGTGTGTGGCAGGCGACCCGTGTGCCTGCAGCGATGCGCTGAACTCATGCAAGACGCTCGCACCCGCAGAGCTCCTGCCAAGATATTTACACTGAAACCCTCAACAGTCTTTCATAACCTTCTTTTGTACAGAATGTAAACAGGGCAATGTGAGAAGGACCTAATTTCCTATTCCATACTGCCTTATAAGGTATTGAAAACCTTCAAGTAAACGAATGAATGATTTTTGGAGTTTGCCCACGTTAACTGTTTTCAAAAGAGCGACGTTGATATTTACTGTAGCTGAAAAAGTTTTTCTTCCACAGCAGCAGCAGAAGTCACAATAAAAGTTTGTATCAGAATGAGAAATAACGACAGTAGCGTTATCTTTACTTATGTAAATTAATTGCAAGCGAATAAAACCATTTTGAATTTAAAGCTGCAATCTGTACGTTTTTTGGGTTTAAAAACAAAACACAAATCAGTTATTGAGCGAGTACATGACAGATCAGTCTCCTTATCTTACCCTGATTCACAGCTGTAAGTTTATAATAATGATTTATAATTTGACTTTATCAATGGAAAAGTAAGTAACCTGCAATTTTACAGACAGAGATGAAAGTTACAGATTACACCTTTAAATAATGACAAAAAGACTCCTACCATTGGCTTTATCCACAAACGCTCCCTGTGGGGAATCTGGAACACCCTTCCAAACTGTGATGGATTTGGGATAACCAGGATCCATGGTTCTCATGTCTTCATTGTACCTCCAGTACCTACATACATAAGAACACAACATTACACACATACAAAACACACAACAACCACAATCACACACACACAGATCAACACACACACGCTGTGCACACACCTGTCTCCTTTGAAGAAGTAGGTCTTTGCCACATCTTCCCACCAGACGGCTGTCTCTATGCTCTGTGCCGGCATGCCGTTTCCAAACATGGAGATGTCACGCGGGTAGCCGGGCTGAAGCATCGTGTCCTTGAAAACCCAGAACTGCTTCCCTGGAACACACACAAGAAGAAATCGAAAGATTTCAGCATTTCACTCAGGGAATGTTTTTATGAGAAGATTTTGAATGGAAGTGGTCTGATTTCGCTTCGTGAAAGCGAGACCATGTAAATAATGTTTTTATCAATTCTGTTTTCGTGTTTTTCTCAAAGCTGAGCGACGTGTCAGATCTTCATGATTGGTTGACAATGGTTTTGAGGGCAATATTAAACAAAACAACTCTGAATCTTGTGAAGATATTAAGTGACTCTTATCTGCCCATTAAGTTTCAGAAAGTCTGTCATTAGTCTAATGTTGCATGACTTGTATGAAAGCTTTAAAAAAGATGATTTTAAATGTTTTTGTCACGTTTAAACACTTTATCACATTAACTTAATATGCAGTCAACTATAAGGAAACTCTCTGTATGTTGATACAAATATTCAACATATATTGAAAATGTTTACTCTGTCACCCACCCAGCTAACAGGAAACGTTAATAAAACATTCTTGCAGTAATGTTAGTTACATTTTTTAATATATTAAAAACATTATTCGTAAGTTGTTAGTGGAACGTTTAAGAACAGAATAATTGTTTGAATATTTATTAACAGAATAAATGTTTGAATAACGTTCTTATAACCAAGCAGTAACGTTAATACGATGGTTCTAGAACATTCAAAGTAACATTTTTAATGTTTTTGTTACATAACGGAAACATTCGTACGATCTACAAACTGTTCGCTGGGCAGCCAGTTGCACCCATATGCACATTTTCCAACTTCTTTAATTTCATAACATACACAGAAAAACATTCATGGAATCGCCGACAGTCTGACACTCAAGTTATTGATATGGAATCCCTAATATTTACATCATCTTGTGATAAATGTCTGTTTCAGCAAAACCAAACATTCAATTTCACACCTCAGCCACTTCCTGTTTGCTTTTAATTACCGCGAGTAGCCTCTGGCGCTCTTGTCTGCCACAGTTACAGACCTGACATGTTAATACCGTCACTTTAAACATCAGTATGTTTAGCGCCTGTTCTGCAGGAGGGGCGGAGCTCTGACCCGGTGGGCTCGGGAAACGGCCCGTGACGCATGTCGACAGCGGACAGGGTTACAAGGGTTGTGGCAGTTTGTTTGGAGTCTGAGGGGTGAGTGGAGTACGGGTCTGGGGCAGGAAATGCCTCTCACATCACATGCCTGTTTCTCATGCCCCTCTCAGCAGGGTCAAACTCTCTGTGCCAAGCAGCTCTGGCCGACAGGACTGACTGCAGAACGGGGGCTCTAGCTGCAGGTCCCTGGAGCTACATGTGTGTCACTTGTTGGCAAGTATGCATTTATAGCAACAATTATAGGACGATATTATTGGTTCAATTGCCTGGAGGTCAAAAAGATCTCGACCTACATATTTAATCCTCCAAATCTGTCCGTGTTTTCTGCCCTGCGTCTTCGAGGTCATCGCAGGTAATGACGTGTTTATGCTTCCTATCGACCAATGAGTGTAATAAACCTCTGTTGATGTCTACCTGCACTGCATACACTATATAAACCCCACAGCAAAAATGACAAATGAGATCTCCTTAATAATTCAAGCACAGATACGCAGCCCTGCATGCACGATTACACGCCGACACACAGAAAAATAAACTGGAAAGTGTTTCAGGTTCAATATGTACATAATTCAGAACCTCCCCTGTCACTTCCAGTGCAGCCTCTGATCTGATACGAGTGTTGCGAGGTGTTCGGGCAAATAAATAATTAAAATGACAGACATGGTGAGATATAAAGCTTCATTAAAGCTCTCTGAACACGAGAGACTGAATACAAGTGTGTAGAAAAACGATGTGTGTGTGTGTGTTTGTCATCATTATCTGCATTATTTCAGCCTCTTCTATCCTCTTT
Source organism: Botia almorhae (assembly GCA_036877575.1). Lineage (NCBI taxonomy): Eukaryota > Metazoa > Chordata > Actinopteri > Cypriniformes > Botiidae > Botia > Botia almorhae. The sequence goes on from JAZGTJ010000077.1 coordinate 164,237, forward strand.
AAGCTATTTTCATCTCTCTCACACACACACACACACACACACACACTTTTTCCTTCCCTGAGAGGAAAGCAGATATAGGAAAAGCTCTCATTATATGTTCAGCTCTTATAAGATTCTTATGTTCTAGATAATTTAGTTAATTCAGTTTTTCCTGAATTTACACATGTAAAACCACTTGCCAGACTTTCAGGATGAAATGTACAACCTAATAATAGTCTTGACTCTTATTAGGACTCTTATTATTAAAACTTTTTTGTGCCCATAAAACACCTATAGATTACACACACACACACACACACAACAATTTTAGGTTGTAAATTCATTCAAATTTAATTCTGTAACGTTTTTAAAGCGTTCCACCAGCAACTTAAAAATAATGCTTTTGATATACGTGATATATATAATGTTAAAAAGTTCTTAGCTAAGAACGTTTTATGATACTTTGGAAGAACTTTCACAAAACATAAGCCAATGTTTTGAAAACGACCCATTTGATCTGGTGTTTAGAATTCTTACCTTTGAAGAAGACAAATTTGCCCTCACTGTTCTCGTACACAGCATCAATTCTGGGTGGTAAACCCCTCCAGAAGACATTGATAAGCATGGGATAACCCGGCATTACTGCGTTATCCCTGACCCTCCAAAACCAATGGTCCTGCACAGAGAGAGAGAGAGAGAGCGAGAGAGAGAGAGAGAGAACATACAGCTGAGCAAAGGCAACTCAAACAAATGCGAGAGAAACACAAGCTGTATTTCAGGGTTGACTAAGCACTAAACATATTCCATAAAACCTTGCATCTCTGTTTTTGGATGTGTGAACACAGGGTGGTTAATACAAAGCTTATAATACAAGTCTCGTAAACAACAAATATGCTGAAAACAAACTTGGAGACGTGATTTTACTTTTAGGGACGTAATAAAGTCCACTGACTAAATGGTCCTGATCCAAACGTTCTGCCCTGGAAAATCCCATCACACATCTACAGTTCTGATGTCTGTAAAGCTTGGTCAGATGGTGAGGGTAAAACAGACAATATCTGTCATCAGTCTTCAGTTCCTTCCGGGAAGTTTCTGTTTATGAGTTTTTTATTATGAACCTCAAAATTACGACACGATCAAGCCAAGTAATTTATAAAATATTCATGCAGGCCAATTTCATATTTCTGAGAGCATCAGTGTGGAGCAGAGCTGTGCATTTCCTGTGTTAATAATGTTTATATGCGTATTTCAGCATCCTAATGCTGCCACAAAGAATTATGGGAGATGTAGTTGAATCTTGACAAGCCTGTCAGATCATACACTGGCCAAATAAGTAATGTGCTCTGACAGCTTATTCACTGTTTTTCATTAACACAACACGTTCACAAATATATTTACAAATTATTATTATTAATATTAACACTTCGGCCAGGATTCTTCAAATAAAAGCAAGCTAGACTGGCAACCCAGCTAACAATTTTAGTTTGTAAAAACAAAAGTAACAAAAGGTTTAAAATGTTATTTTGAATACCCGGGAATGTTCAAAATGTCCTGTTTTTTAGTCGTTGTGTTATTATTATTGCTTGGTTATAAAAACGTCATTCAAAGATTTTAAACTATGTAATGTTTTCAAAATGTTACACAACTTAAGAATAACATTTTTGACATGCTATATGACGTTATAAACTGTTCTACTAAGGTAACTGCAAGAACTGTTTGGATAACCTTGAGAGAACGTTTAGGGGAATGTTAGCCAATGGTCTGAGAGCATTCCCTGCTAGCTGTGAAGTTTTCCAGCGCTGTCGTGTGCGAGCTTCTCATAAATGCCGTCAATCAAAAAAGGCAACAAATTATGAAACAACAGAGTGTTTTTTCTAAACTCTGCTGAGGCAGAATTAACTGTATGTGTACAAATGTCTGAGAGAGACCTGGAATCTGGGAAGAGCATTTGTCTTCTAATGACATAAAATTCAACAAGACGTCCATGTAGGTCAAAAGCCCAACCTGATGTGATCCGAAACTCTCTGGAGTAACTTTCTGGAACAGAAGGTGAGAATCTCTATCTCTGGAAAGTTTGAAACTCTAGACTCTCTGAAACTCTAGACTCTCTGAGTCTGTTTCATCTTTAGCATGAAGTTCAGAGGAGAATTTCACAGCGAGCTTAAGAACAGCATATGGTCTTGAGATGAAAATGCCTTCATTATTCTTCTGTCCCTGAATTGCTTCTCCTGACTAATCTTTTGGAGCAAATGGAAGAAAAATGTAATTTGACCATCAATCTCTAAAACTGAGGGTCTCGTTTATTTTATCTTGTGGTAAGGAACTGGGCTGGCTCTTCTTCAGCTCGAGCGCTATGTAAATTCTGACCACTTCCCCCGACGCCATTTTGTACTCAATTACAGAACCATCATTTTCAACGTTCAGCAGTATTTCTTTGATACTTCTGGTTAAATATAATAAAAACTGCTGACGAACGACCTCACGCTTCTGTATTATTCTTAAAATGGTTCTTTTGCACCAATAATCTTGCTAAATCTTTTGTTGTTATAAGACTATGAATAACTATAGACTATTATTAAATGGATACCCAGCTAACAATTTTGTGTTTCCATTAAGTAACAAAAACATTAAAAATGTCATTTGATTGTTCTAGGAGCGTTCAACATGTCCGGTTTTTAGACACTTTTGACCTTATTGCTTAAATCTGTAACTTTTTAAAAGCATTCCAATAACAATAAAGAACAACGTTTTGATATATGATATACAACATTATAAAAACGTCGACTAATGTTACCGCAAGAATGTTTTTTGATATTATTGAAAGAATGTTTAAAGAATGTTAGCCAAGAACATTCTAAGAACATTCTCTGTTAGCCAAGTGGTTCCATCTGTAAATTTGTGTCCGCGTGTGCTTTCAGACAGAAGTAAATTAGAACAGAAGTATGGTATAGAAGTTAATACACTATATATGTATGTAAATATTATCTGTGTAACTATTTAATTGTTTCATCTGATAATTCTGAATAATGAATGTATCTTTGTTAAACACGTGTCAAACACCCTAGCAACCACAGCACGGTATGTACTTCCTCCTCCTCAGAGTTGAACTCTTCATCTTCCTGTCTCCACACACTCCCACTACTGACCCGCTCCTCTTCCTCATCTTGCTCTCACAGGCCTCGTCTTGCTCAAATCAGAGAGGAAGCCAAACAAATTCAGCAGGCAGTGTGTAATCACAGGAAAGCCCACACAGTCAACAGTGACCTTTTCACAAACACTAAACCGTCTGTTCACGAAATCCTCCACAATCATCTGCATTTCATTATCATTTGCCTCTGGGACGCTGTTGTGTCTGTGTTCAGCCCCATAACTGACGAGTGAGAGATGTCGGGGGGGAATACTTCACTGTGGTGTTTAAACGACTGTCATGCTGAATCCTAAAGTTTGATTTTATTCTGAAAGAAAAACGATCTTTTATGACCCAAAGACACACGGTTGTCATTTCAGGAGTCTCTCAAGGGCTGAGATGAAAACTTACAAAATATCTGGTAACATGGGGGTGTGAGGTATTAAATATTGTGTTACAGTACAGAGTGAAAGTGACCTATTTGTCAGATATGGTAATCCATACCCGAAATGTGACCTCTGCATTTAACCCATCACTGGTGAGGAGTGAACACACACTGCATGTCACACTGCAAACTTCACTGGCCTACCTTAGGATTACTAGAAAAGCTTTTGCATCTATTCATTTGTATATTTCAGAGAACATTAAGTAAAAAATCATATTGTGAACAAATCTATCAATGAATTTATGTTTGGTCTGATTTTGCAAGAAGCAGCAGTAAGTTTGGAGAGAAGAGAGGATGAGTTCAGAGAGAACAGAGGATGAGTTCGGAGATAAGAGAGGATGAGTTCAGAGAAAGAGAGGATGAGTTCAGAGAGAACAGAGGATGAGTTCAGAGAAAGAGAGGATGAGTTCGGAGAGACGAGAGGATGAGTTCAAAGAGAACAGAGGATAAGTTCAGAGAAAGAGAGGATGAGTTCGGAGAGAAGAGAGGATGAGTTCGGAGAGAAGAGAGGATGAGTTCAGAGAGAACAGAGGATGAGTTCGGAGATACGAGAGGATGAGTTCGGAGAGAAGAGAGGATGAGTTCGGAGATAAGAGAGGATGAGTTCGGAGAGAAGAGAGGATGAGTTCAGAGAGAACAGAGGATGAGTTCGGAGAGAAGAGAGGATGAGTTCGGAGATAAGAGAGGATGAGTTCGGAGATAAGAGAGGATGAGTTCGGAGAGAAGAGAGGATGAGTTCGGAGAGAAAAGAGGATGAGTTCGGAGAGAAGAGAGGATGAGTTCGGAGATAAGAGAGGATGAGTTCGGAGAGAAAAGAGGATGAGTTCAGAGAGAACAGAGGATGAGTTCGGAGATAAGAGAGGATGAGTTCGGAGAGAAGAGAGGATGAGTTCAGAGAAAACAGAGGATGAGTTTGGGTGTGAATACAGATTCCACGCTGAGCAGTCATGCGCTGTGTGAAGTTTAGCTCAGATAAATGACAGCAGACTCCAACAACCAGCCAATACTAAAGAGAAGGACGCTGGTGAGAGGACGGAGATGGAGGGATGAAAGCTCTATGAACAGTGTGGTGCTAGACAATTGGAGAGCTTGCTGCTGGGAGATCTCTCTCAGTTTCTCTCTGTTTCTGAGTCTGACAGGATGGTGAAACTCCTCACATGATTGGACAGAACCGATCTTCACTGGCCGCAGAACTCAAGCGCATCAAACAGTGAAGGAAGACTGACAGCTGAGAGTGAGAAACACTCCACTACTCACATGCATAATCAATGTGAGATATAAGAGACTCGAACTGACTGTTTAGATTACTGGAGAAACGACGGAGAACAAAGTGAGAACCTTCTAATGTTTGAAGAAATGACCCTGACAGGGTTTGTAGACGTTGAGGGCAGTTATAAACAGACATCTTTAAAGTAACCGAAGTAACTGGAATTACTTCTAAAACATAGCCGTGTGTACCGCCTAGCAGAGAATATTATCTGAACATTGACTAACGTTCTCGCAACGTTCTCTCAAATTAATCAAAAATGCTCTTGTTGTAATGTTAGAAGAAGATGTTTTAATGTTATATAAATATCAAAACATCATTCTTAAATTGAATGTTTAAAAAACATTTGAGAATTATAACAAAATGGGCGTCGCTGGACTATGGAGGTCATACAGTAGCACAATACTTTGCAATGGCTTCTTTGTAGCAAGACCAGGAGAAAAATCAACAGAGGTACAGTAAGTACAGTGGAAAAGGTGTCATACTGTAATCCAAGTAAGCACCAGAATAATGACCCAAATCAAACAACAAGGTTAATTAACTTACATGTTCAATTATTTTCTGCTTTATATTTTTAAACAATTTATCACAATGTCATTTTACCTTTTAACACTATAAAATCCCCTGTGTTTTTGACAAGCAAAAACCTCATTTTTCCAAAAATAAAAATCTGCCTTACATTACAGCCTTATACAAAACACAGCCCTTATTTATTGATAATCTTTCCCTTCTGATTTGTGTTCAGACAACAACATTTTGTGCCAGTACATAATAACAGAATTTTCATTTTTGTGTCAAACTAATTACTAAAATCCTGTCACGGTGTTACATAATAAAAGTCCTCCAGAAGTCACCCATCCCTGGTGTCATAAATCTGTGAGCTCGCTTGAGGCTGTTGAGTTCTTTCTGAGCTGTGGCTTAGATGAACATTCAGCACACAGCATGCAGATCTCTGTGCCAACAGCATCACAGAAGGAGAAGCTCAAAGCCTGACACTCTCTGAACGATACAGCTACAGCTGTGTGTTAATAAAGACACAGGCAAATAATTCATACAACTGCCCTTCCGTTTATTATCTTAAACGAGAGTGTAAACAGCAGCTGACTGCTAGAGAGCGTTACATTTTATTTTAATAAAACTGCACCTCATAATTTACTAATTAGAGATCTACAAAGAGGAAGATAAGAGAATGTAGTAAAATAAAACTAAACGAACACGACTTTTTAGCATCTGTGTATCTGTAGATCTGAAGAAATCACAGTAAAATTCTGAATTTTTTACACACCTGAGGTCTGTCTGTGAAATGCATTATGGGACATGTTGTTTGTGTGAATGGATCAAACCTCTTTTATGATCTCTTTTATATCTTAACATCCTGTCAGGACTTTAAACAGGATAGAATCTAGGGAGGTGTGTAACAATGACTCCGCCCAGGTACGAATAAATAAACTATGTCAATATCATGTGGTTCACGAGGTGCTTACAATTGACTCCGCCCACTCAAACCCCGAATAACAGGGCTGTGCATCAGTTTAATCATTTACAGTAATTAACAGAAATGAGTTTAACATTGAAGAGTTTTTATAAGATGTTTCAACCTCACAGAAATAACATCAATAGTTTGAAGGAACAGCTTTAGATTCAGACTCCGAGGAGACATAATCACGTTTAAACAGCACATATGTTAACAAGAGCACCTTTAAACTCCAAAACTCAGCTCTGAAGAGCTCGATTCAACGGTAGCCTCAGGAATAACGTACAGCAACACTCGCTCAGGTTATTCTGCTTGACATTTAACTCACAGGAGATTAAACCACTCGAAGCAGCGGACTAAACAAAGAGCGGTACTGTTACAGCAAAAATCTAAGATATACAGTATTTCTGTGCAGCGCCGAGTGAATTAAAGACCTCGGATTAAACGTTCGAAGCAGATTATGGGCTCTGATTGGTTGTCTACAGTCAGAGATCTCACCCATCATATGATTCCAGCCAATCATAGTTTCTGTCTGCAGCCCTCAGACACATTTCCACGGATACACCTCTGAGCATAGCTCGCTTTACAGCACAGAAAAGTGTTTGTTAGTGTCTAGCTACGATGATAGACTACTCTGGTTTACAGCGGGCAGGCGGAGAGACAGAACGGGGAAATGTAACACCGTTTGATGGATTTGGTTTTCCCAACGACACATGCTGTGAAACCGGGCCTGGAAACCAAGTGACACGATTAGAGCCGAACCAAAAACCCACTTCAGCTGGAATAAATCTATAAATTGGCACAGATTTAGCTATTGCAAAGGAAAAAACAATGTTTGACAAATGAAATGTATCACTTTATAAACTCAGAAACATAAACACCAAACACTGTGGAGGGAAGGCTGAGTAAATCTCTGTTCTAGTCGTCAGGGACATGAGCTACGACTGATGCTCTGCTTCACAAACGCACACTGAGACCTCAGCACAAATACTGGACTCACTCTGTGTACAATCTGTGTTCATCTCCTGAGGGCTCGTCCTGTGTCCTGAGTGAACTCAACAAAGACTTTTACTGTGTACAACTGTTCTAATGAAATATCCACACCTCATTATCTGCCTTGTCTCGTTGCAGCTCAATTAGTCGAACAGCAACATTTCGATTTTTTTTTATATGTTGATATGTTTTATTTGTGTCTTTCCACAGTGAACGTTCTCTAAAAATTTCCCTCAAACTTATCAAAAAGTTATGTTAGTCCTACTGTTAGTAGAACGTTGTTTAACATTATATACCATGTATATCAAAAACATTATTCTTAAGTTAGAATGTTTTAAATGTTACAAAACTAAAAGTTTAAATAATGTTTCTTTAACCAGGCAATAACGTTAGCGCGTCTAAAAAACTAAATGATTTGAACATTCCTAGAACTTTTTTAATGTTTTTGTTACTTAACGGAAACATTAAGAAAATATTTTTGCAACCTAAAATTTTCAGCACAACCCACTTAGAGAACAAAGAGAGAACAGACCAAGCTGAAGGAGATGCGACGTCGTCTGAAATAAGCTACTTTCTGCGGCCACCGCGTGTGTGTTTTTGTCAGCTGAGCTCACCAGCTCTCTAAACACAGTATTTATAAGACAAAAGCTTGAAATGAGCTCCGTTCACACATAGTAATTTAGAAATGTGAATTCAGAGAGCAGCTCATGATGAATACCTTCTAAACCTGTCATTGTGTTTCAGATCTATAATCTGCATTTGGTTTCATTGTTCCACACATATAATCTGGAGTGAATTTACTTTGCCAAGGCAAGAACCACCTACAATCCGGTTTTAACAGGTGCAGAATGCAATAAAACATCAGGAGTTGGTCAAAGCACACGTTGTCTTACCTTAAACACAAACATCTCTCTCCTCAGGATCGCTAGTGTGTTGAAGCCGCCGTCACAGATGTCCGGTTTGGCGTTAGGGTGCGTGGGCTTGTCACCGGTCGGCATCCGCGGGGGGCGTGTCTGTCTGTCGTGTTTGCGTGGATCTGCAGGAGGGTGCGAGCGGGCGGGTGGGACAGTTGGTAGAGGTTTCGTGGGCTGAGGAAGTTTATCTGGAGGTCCTGAGGAGGAAACGACATGACTTTCAGAGATCGAGCGCAGCAACACAAAATGAACTCTGAACCAGCGGAACCAGTGGAACCTTTTAGGGAACGTTAGCCAATGTTCTGAGAACATTGCCTGGGATGGTACGAGAGCTTTAGAAAAAGGGTCGAAATGTTTATAAATAAATAATTCAATGAAATAACAATAATAATCACGGTTAACAGTATGTGTGTGAAGTAATAAAGTTCATTAGCCAAATTAATCCTGCTGTGTGTTCACCAGTACGTAAACAACAGCTCTGAATGTTCCAATCAGATGTTGCAGCAGATTTGTTTTTTTAATAAATATGAATGAACGTGTCTACTGTACAGCTGCTGTACGTTATCTGTTGAAATACATTTATCAGCTGAATGAACGGACTGTGGCGGACGCTTTGATCTGATAGACGTGCGGTCAAGAACATCTTTATGGCTATGAAAGGATACATCAGATGAATTAAAGAAATGAACGAGTGAGGTGAAGAATGAATGAGGGACACAGAATGAACGGATTAGAGACTATCTGTGAGATGTGAGCTGTCTACAAGAGCAGAGAGAAGCCACTGTCTATAATGAAATCTCTTAAAATAGAGCCGGGATTACAGCCCTGCCCATTACATAACACAGAGTGAACGACAGAAAGACAGAGACAGAGAGAGATGAAACAATCTTGACGTAGTAATACTTTCAATGCTTATGTTGTATTTACGCACATAACTTGTATTTGAAACCCTTATATAGAAGTATAAATAAGTATACTTATTTATACTTCTATATGTCGTTCACTGTCTGTCTGTCTGTCTATCTGTCTGTCTGTTTATCTATCTGTCTGTCTGTCTGTTTCTGTCTGTCTATATCTTTAGTGGTTTTATATATATATATATATATATATATATATATAACCACTATAATATAAAATACATGTATGTATATATAGTACACTGGTGTACTGTATCTAAATTTCATAGTTCTTGGTATGAGAAATAATGGTTTGGAAAGTTCGTGTCACATTAATGAGTCTCCACCCTGCACCTCCATCTCAGGGTCTCATCCTGTGTTTGTGTGTGTAGTGAGGTGAAGCTCCACTCCACAGTTCAGGAAGGGTGAAGGCGGAGGAGACACGGGCACACCAGCGACAGAGAGGTTGGTTGGGGTACAAGGGCTAGAAGAGGAACAAGATGCCCTTCCCAAATTTTCTCATGTTTTAGGAGAGGTGGAGCAAAAGGAAAACAATCAACTAGACTGAGAAAAATGAAGAGATACAGGATGCTAGGGTGCTGAGTGGTTGCTAAGGTGTTATGAGTGTTTTTGGTGTGTTGCTATGCTGTTGCTACAGTGTTCTAAAAGTGTTTTTTTACTGGCTGTGATGTTCTGGGTGGTTGTTTATTGGACAAAGTCACAAAAGCCCACCCTCAAGTTTTTTGTACTTGGGTTTCTAAATCTCTCATTCAATGTAGGTCAATGCAAATTCTGTGAAGTTTTAATGTCCGCCAGGCCAAGAAAAATCTCCGCGAGCAGCACTAATGAGCCGGGTGATGTGAGGAAACGAGGTTTGAATGTTCTGTTTGAATGTCGAGTGCCCGCAGGACTCAGACACATGAAAAGTCTTACCATAGATCTTCTGGATGCCCTGCAGATCATCATGAGGCAGTCTGAAGTTCTCCGTGTCCATGTACTGGTAGAAGGGAGCCATGATCGCGGTGGGGTCATTGGAATGCTCCAGGCCCAATGCGTGACCCAGCTCGTGTACAGCCACCAGGAACAGATCGTTCCCTGCAGACAGAAACAGTCCACTGTCCTTTACATCACTGGAAAATTGTAAATGTCAAAGTTTACCATTAAAAAAGTACCAAAACGTTTCATTTGTATTGCATCAGCAACAAAATGCATGCGGCATCAATATGTAACTTCTGGAATTATCCACCTTTTACATTTTTAGTAGAAAATTACGTTAAAGAAGTTAAAAAGTTGCTTTTCATTTCTACATATTTCCATACCAATTCACATATTTCAGATGTTGTGTTGAGAAATAACAATCACGATCCAGTTATAATACTGTGTTGCACTGCGATGTACAATTAGCGAAACCTCTAAAATACAAGAAACAGAAGTGTGTGTGTGTGTGTGTTTGTGTACATAATCGTTATCTTCCTCTTTCCACTCCAGAATAACTCATCCAGAGAAACCTCAGCTACTGCTGGAAATTATTACATCCTACACGCCCTCACATCAAAACTGCACACTGAGAATCTTCCCTCTGTGATGGAGAACTCCACCCTGTTCTCTCTGTAATGGTTCTGGAATGGAACTTTGCGCCACGGGCCGGAAAATGATGCCACTGTCTGAGGTCCAGACAGCGAAGCACAGCAGATGAGATGTGACCGTGGACCACAGACGACGGGACGCCCAGAGGGCCACATCAGCAGCTCCGAATCTCCTCGGCTCCCTTCTACGCTCTGCTTGAGTTGTTCTTTCTAGCTGTGACTCATTCCTCTGTGTCTGTCTTGCTATCTGACTCTTGCTGTCTGGTACGGCCCGACAGCGCTTCTCACTGCACAGTACACACATAAAGACAACACATTTTTTATTCATTGGGTTGGTGGTTTATTTAAACCGTTCAGAGCAGGAGACGTGGATCAGATGAATGTTTTGAATTCCTGGATGTTTCGGACTATTTCGGCTCGTCCCTGAGGATTCGACCGTCTCTGCCCGCATCAAAGCCGACGGACGTCAAACGCTCCAAAAAACACAGCTGACCAAACGCTAACGAGTGAACAAACCCCATGAGACGTCTGTTACAGTTCTGAGATCAGAGAAAATGATCAGTGTGGTGGAATATTAGAAGAAAACAAACTGAATGCTCACAATGCAGAAGCAATATTAAGAATGTACGAGGGATGGAGAGAGAGAGAGAGAGAGAGAGAGACAGACAGAGAGAGAGCAATGAAAACACTTTGTACTGGGCTATGCTAGAAATTGGGCCACTTTGCAACCGTCTGAAATGACAGCCATCAGCCTGTCTGTGGTCTATGGACACCTCAAAAATGATGAGGTCTTTTGAGATGATGTGTGACTTGACTTTGATCAAACAGGCACAAAAATCCCTCAGTCGTGCACTGAAAGAGAGATCTGAGTTGAACTATCACAGACAAACTTAGAAAAAGGCTGTTTTGACTACGTCCAGTGGGTAGACGTCCAGAAACCCCACAGCAATGCTCTAGCAACCACCCAGAACACCATAGCAACCACACAGCTTTGTGCTAGCAACCACTCAGAACACCCTAGAAACAACATGGCACTGTGCTAGCAACCACTCAGAACATCCTAGCAACCACACAGCATTGTGCTAGCAACCACTCAGAATGCCTTAGCAAGCCCAAGTGACCCCCAGAATCATCTTTCTGTGCATCTCTGAGGTGCTGATGCGATTGCGGCTGCATATAAATAAAATGCATGATGATGTCACTGCATGCGTGCACAACAAGTAACTTTCCAGAGTCTCGGACACAGTTTTCTGCGTTATTGATTTCGGTGTAAATACATTAATTCCGCCTCTGTTCATGGCATGACTCAGACAAATCAAATTCAAACGACGGCTTTAGGCGAGATGATGAAGACAGTGATGTTGTGAGATGCGGTACATGAGGTACTAATCTGTTTTTACTTCTTTTTTTGGCAAGGGTTGTATAATACAATCTATTTTAGACTCTGTTATTACGGTTCTGTTGAGCGCTGCTGACAGCGGTAAATACTGTAAGTTTCCCAAATGTTTCTTCCTCAAAATAACTAAAAATATTAATTCATGGATTGGTAAAGGAACTACAATCTTGAATCCCGATAGACTGTAAAACTACAGCACATTAATACAGTACTGAATAATGAACATCTTTATACACGTATTTATGGTATGTACTCAAAAAATACCACAGAATTACCACAGAACCATGATCAAAATAACATGATCATACCCTGGAACTCTAAGTGGAACAGTGAACAAAATGTGTCTTATGAGCTATAACAGATAATCAACATCAGACCGACACTGCCTGACACACACACACACACACACACACATTGAGTTTTCATGTTAAATGGAGACTTTCCGTAGACATCATGTTTTTTATACTGTACAAACTGTATTTTCTGTATATTCTATCCCCCTACACTAAGCCCACCCTAAACCAAACCCTGATCTGCTATTGTAGATTCACGAAAAAAGGTGATTCTGTATGATTTACAAGTCTGTTTCTTTGCTTGTTTCACAAGGTTACAATTTTCTGGTGTTCATTGTGGGGACATGGGGTTCCCACAAACAGGACAGACACACACACACACACACACACACATACACACACAGGACACACACAGACCTGGGCTCTGATTACAAATGATGGAGTTGATGGAGTATCTGCTTATTCCAGACACGAGATAGGAAATAGATCATCTCACACTGCTGGTAATGACTGACACGTGTTTCTGCTTCATAACGCTGAGCTGGTGAACTTAGAGCTTTGATGAACCTTCATTAAGATTCATTAGTCTTTAAAGGACATAATGTCACAAGAGATTTCTCGAGGGAAACACATGGTGACGGAGGCAGATGTGTGTAAGTGTCAAACAGGGGCACTGGGCGTCTTTTAAACAAAAAACAAACACACAGATTCAAGATCAGTCAGGATTTCCTTGCTCAAAGTTACACCCGTCTTGTATTCATACAGGTTTCCCCTCAGCAGGGGAAGACAGGAAACTCCAGGTATTATAGTTTAAGAACTCTACATTAATTTCCTCTGGATTACTACCAGTGTCCCAGCTAACAGGAAACATTCTCAGAACGTTGGCGAAACATTCTCTAAAAGCTCTCTTAAAGTTATAAAAGAAGCTCTTGCAGTAACGTTAGTAGAATGTTATTAACATTTAATATTATACATGGCAAAATGTTGTTGTTGTTGTTAGTGGAACGTTTTAAAATGTTAAGATAACTGAAATCATGTTTTAATAATGTTCTTAAAACCCAAGCAATAACAATACAATGTCTAGAAAATAGATGTTTTAAATGTTCCAACAACAGTCAAATTAAAATTTTTAGCGTTTGTGTTACTTAATGGAAACGTTAGGGAAACGTCCTTACAACCTAAAGTTGTTCGCTGGGATAACACTGTCTGTTTCCACTGTGGTGAGAGCGGCCCGGGCCCTCACTGAAGGTGTCCACTGTTCTACTGTATGAGCTCCTCGTGTCAAGCACTGAGTAACAGTATGAAGGTATTCAACAAACATCTTTTCTCTGACTCACAGATGCATTTTCCCTCTTTTATAATAAACGATGATTTCCGCACCTCATTTCTTCCTTCTGAGGGTGGAAAGATATTGTGGAGTAGGAGCTGAAAACCAGACAGCTACATTAAACACTGTAAAATGTCATCAAAACTCTTGTGGAATTCTTAAAACGTCTGCAAAAACATAAAGCAAAACTAAACCATCTTGTGGGATAAAATAATAAGGACAGAACTTTCACTGTTGTACAGAATCGCTAACTACTAACTAGCTTGTCTTTATTTCAACAGGAGTGGTGATTAAAAACATCAACGCTGGTAAAGATGAGAACAAGGCGGCTTTTGTTCGCCCGTCCAAAAGGTCTAAATAACAAGATCAGAACTGGAGAACAAGGGCAGGAGAGAAATACTGAGTCCTCAAATTCCTGACGTTCTTCTGATACCCACGGCTGATTCCAGGATCAGATTCAGGTTCATTCTGCAGTGTGAAAAACTAATCTGGTGCCGGTGAACAGATGAGGCATTGTGGAGAGAACAGCTGTTCTGTCATCTCTCTTTCCAGCTCTCCGTTCTAAAGCTTCAGTCTGCTGCTGTCCAGCTCTCACGTGTCTTCTCATCTGTTCTGTACCTACTGTTTAAAATTCAGATCTACAGCTCTGAGTCCACACTGAATATCTGAGATTCCACTCAGAACATGATACTTCACAAAAACAAACGTTAAAAAATCTTTTAGCGAATTATAATAACATGCATCTTCAAGTCCCCACCTTCACGATCCAATCAAACCCTCATGCTTAAAATCAAGCCCCGCCCTACACTGTTCATTTTTCATTGTGATTCTGAAATACATCCCTAGATCAAAGTTACGCATTCACATTTACTTCAACAGCCAAGTTTCAGGAACAAATGACACTTGTAAACAGAGTGAAAGTGTGAATAAAAACAGTCAGTGTTGAATCCAGAGAAAGTGACTTTGAGAATAAAGATTAAGGACATTATTTACACACACACACACGGGTCAAAGTATCCAAGATTCACACCAATATGCTGTGTGAGGAAAATGCTGAATGGAAAGAGAGATTAGAGAGATAGAGAGATAGAAAGAGAGAGAGAGACAGAGAGAGAGAGACAGAGACAGATAGAGAGAGAGAGAGAAAAACAGGCTGTGCTGGCGGAAGGCGCTGCTGCTACCCACATGGAATGCTAATGTTTCTGTCGGTGGGTGAGAACCTATTTTGAGAGCAGACCTGGTGTGTATCAGTATGAATCACTCTTACAGCACACAACACTGAACCTGCAGGCCATTAAGACCACTACAAACCACACAGCATTGATTATTCATAAAAGAGTTTGCTGTTATATACTGTTTAAGAATATACGCGCGAGTCTCTTCGATGCGATTCGTAGGGTATTTGTGATCTCTGGTATTATGTCACAGTCTGGTCACATGACACATGTCGGACACGAGCTGTATTTACGTCATGTTGAACTCTGACGATCGCAATTAATGCAGTGACTAATTATTTTGATGTCACCGGTACGAACGGCGCAAACGTGTCAATTTCAACATTATGCGCAAAATTTAATCTATAAATTAAATATAGATCTGCGATGTAAAAGGCCAGAACAGAAGGCGTTCCACTTGCATAATGTGACATTTTATCCAGCAGATTTTGATTGGATCGTAGATGTTAGTTTGTGCAGTTATTGGTTAACTTTATTTTCCTCTGCCAAATTAGCTTCAGTCAGATCAACAGAAAAGTCGTCTTTTCAGACCGGGAGAAACTTCATTTATTTTGTTGAACTACTATAAAAACAATGCACTCATGATTATGTGCAAGACATTTTTTGTAAAATAACACTGTCAGAACAAAGGTTTTGCTTTTGGGTACAAATTTGTTCCCAATATACAGTTAAGTAAACACACACACACTCTTTTTATTTTGACAGTCAACTGGGCCGTGTAGACATACTCTCTTCTTCCTAGACTTAAAAAACATTTTTATATTATTGCCCTCGCCTTGCCAGGCATTCTCTTCCAAGACAGCTTGTACTCAGATGTTTACTTTCTCCCGAGATATTTCTCCTTGCATCATCTTCCTCTCACTTCAACACCCGGCACGCCACTCAAACGCAAGCCACATCCCCACCTCGCTCTCCTGGTGAACTTTTATCGGATATGTAGCTGAGATCATAAAATTATTGAAGTCATTCCGATTCATGAGGCATTCCGGTCCTTCCTCTCTCTCCTGATTGTTTTTCTAACCCCGTGATCCCGTCTCACCCTGATTTGCGTGAGGGAGAGGAAATATAGCTCTGGAATTTTAATTTCCTGCATGGGTGCAGACACATGAACATTCCGTATGTTTCACTGTAGCTGATGTTATCGCGTCAATTTTAGAAGCGTGAAAATCTTCTGAATCTGTTGGAAATTGGTACAAATAAAACAATAGCTGCTTATCCGAGTTTAATCTGTAGGTATGTGACTGGCTGTTACAGTCGTACAGGCAACTGAAATGTTTTTTTTTCGTAAGAATTCAGATGTGAATTGGATGGTGGGCTGTGCAGATCACACAAGAAGTTCACATTTGTAAAGGAAATACTAGTGTTGCTAGGGTGTTGCCTGGGCATTGCTAGTGTAGGTGGTTGCTAATTGGCCTAAATCAAGAAATGTGCAGGGCTGTTTACAAAATCAGACAAACTAGAAAAACGAATACACACTGATCTGTTGTATAGTCTAATAGGTTTAGTAATAACAGTACAGATAGATAGACAGACGGACAGAGAGACAGATAAATTGGCAAAAGTATAAAGGGCTACAGAATTTCATTTGTTCACAGGATTGGCGCTGCAACGCTTCAGCAGTTGTACGACTAAACAAATCGTTTTTATTGCTCTATCCCGTGTGTTTCACCTTTATCATCACAGACAATCTGTTTTTCTCGCAGCCTAGAATGAGAACATGAAATTGTTCCTGTTGTGAGGTCTAACTACTTAAACACACACACACACACACTTTGACAGCCTAGCTATGTTCGTCTGAAGTGGACCTTGCAGAACAAGTAAACAGAAAAGACAAGGTGAGAATTTTAAAACAGAGGCGACCAAGGCAGATAAATGCACTTGTTTGTGTCTTCTGTCCCGCTAACCCAGACTAAACATCTTGTGAGCTCTGTCTCCCTTATTGTGCTCCAAGAATCTCCGTCACTTCCTGTTTCACACACAGCGCTCCTGACCTACTTACAGCTCAACTCACTTTCATGTCATGGAGACAGGAAGAAGTCAGTGAGGACATTCACAGCGAGGCAGTGGAAGTGTCGTCTCACGTGAGGAAAACTGCAGTGACCTCTGAGAGATGAAATCCCTCACTGCATGTCAGCTAAACAAACAGCAGCGCCCGGCAACCGACCCCCACCTCCCCAGCAACAGGATGGGGAGTGATTTAACAGAAGTGTGGGGGTTGCCTCTTCACGGCTGCCCCAGCTAACATGCAACGTTCTAAGAATGTTGGCTAATGTTCTCTAAAAATTCAAAGTTCTTGCAATAACGTTCGTACAACTTTTTTATTGTTATCTATCGAATATCAAAATGTTATTCTTAAAAAGTAAGTGGAACGTTTAAAAAAGTTACAGGATTAAAATGTTTTAAAGAGTTTAGTTAACAGTGCAATACTTTAATATACAGAAGTATTGAATAAACTATAACTGTGCTGTGTAAGAATCTGTTTAAAATGACTTATCTTAGCAGGCAGCACAATTAAGATGTGTACCCTTTGGGACAGCCTTCGTGCCCTAAGATGTCACCTACATAGACAACTCACTAGGTTTTGGAACAGCAATGATGAGAGAGAGAGAGAGAGAGAGAGAGAGAGAGAGATGAAATGTGTAAAGAAGCAATAAATGGAGCGAGAGCTGGTTGGGGAGGGACAGATGGAGGGCAGTGAGATGAGGCAGAGAGGAAAGATACAGTGGGGTGTTTTTTAATACTGACACAGCTGAACTGGTGACTGTGACTGTTGTAGGATTTATAGCCGCTTGCTCCGCCCACTTCATATATTCTAAGCAAATCATACTTTTTCACAGAGCGGATGACACGCCCCCTAACTCAGATCATACAGCAGAGCCAAAGTCTGATATAGGCTTCAGCTTTTCCTAACCTACAAACAGCCACGTTTACTTGACTTTTAGTATTTTATTAAAAAGAAAAATCATATGTTGTATGTTGTATGTAAAGCAAACCCACTAGAGTGTTTTGTTTTTACATGCTATTAATGGCCGAGTAAATCTGAAATCAGACCAAACCAAGATAACAGACCGCTATTAAAAACTCACATTATGATATGGTACTTTGTAATCAGATGCAACAAAAATGGCACAAACACACACATTTTGGGAGCATCTCTAAAGCCAGATCAGACAACAGCTTTTAGAATCTGAATCGAAAACCAGATCAAGCTTTATTCGGATCATATACATGAATACATAAGCAACGAAAAATTAGAAACGTAGAATTAGAAATAAAGTTAGTGTACATTAAGAAATTAAGGAATTTAAACTACATTTTAAAAAGTTTGGGCAGTTTGGAGACATACGCTGCATGTTTTTAGTGTACATTGCGACTCATTTGAGCCTCTTTACGTACCATCATGGTTCGGGTTCCCCAAAGTCCACGGCTCGTCTGAATCAAAGTGTGTGTCTCCTCCGATTCCCGGCCCAGGAAAGTACGCGTGCGCAAGAAACCCTCCTTCTCCATCGAAAGGGGAGCTGTCGCCATGGAAACCTGAGGCGAATATAATGGTAATATCCACGTCCTTCTTGTTGCGCTCCAGGTCGCTGTAGGGCACGGCCTCGAACCGCAGCGGCGTGACGTTCTGCCACACATCGAACGCCCGGCGGATGGCCTTGTGCGTCTCCTCCGCGCCCACTTTAGGCGTGACGTTCTTTATGCTGTAAAAACATAAACGACGGCAGTCAGAAGGGGACAATAAAGCTCTAGCATATTTCTAGGTTATGACAGGTGGCGCGTCTCAATCAACACTTCACGACACTTAAGAGCTGCTCATTTCCAGTGAACTTCAGACTCGCGCTGTCAAACGTCACAACAGAACAGACAGGATGGATATTTTTCTGAAATGTTTATGCTGTTTAAAGGTAAGGTGGGCAATCTCAGAGAGGACAGAAACAGCAAGCTGGCTTTAAAAGCATACGATTCCAAGGTCAATTTCTGAAGTTACTTCCCATGAAGGTACTTTTCATCACACATGACACACTGTGTTAATGTCGGAACCGTTCCATCAACGGACGAGCAGCTGTTCTCTCAGATGTGCTGAGGAATTTGAACGGCATTAAAGCTAAAAACATTTAGAAGAAATAATATCTCATTGAAACCTAACCCTCTCTCTCTCTCTCTCTCTCTCTGTCCAGCTGGTGTGTGTGATGTGGTTTGGGTATCATAGCAGACAGTTGTTCTGTCTATTTCCTGCAAACTATCAGTTCAACATCTGGCTTCCACTCTTCATGTACTTGTCGTCTCACTCTCAGTTGTAGCACCAGAAACCATAATCCTGTCTTTGAACTTTATGACCCTTCAGATTCTTTACTTCCTCGGCTAGATTTTCAGCCCAGCTGCTGGTTAGAGCTGTACAGAGTCTTCCAAACCCTTCCTGTGGTCTTTCTTACCTGCTGGATTTAACTAACTCTGTAGATGTTTCAAAATCATAAAATAATGCACGCATTTACATTTTCACAATGTTACCCTGAAGCAACCCCAAGGTCTAAGGCCTTGGAGAGTCATTCCTGGTTTTGAACGACAATCTGGCTACCGGCCCAGCTCTTTAACTTCTAGATTACACCATCACAAGAAGTAAGTCTTCTTACGTGGAAATCGTACCCCAGCTTTCTGCAGAGGAAACCCCATACATACAGTCTTCTGCTAAAGCGAGCTTCATTAACATGGTCGTTCAAACACTGATGCATTATCTCTGCCCTGCCGTTTGAAATAAACCACAGCACCTGCCCTCTAGACACTAAATACACAACACACAACATGTTGTATGTGCTCTTAGCTGGCATTATTAAAACCCTACCAATGAGTGTGTGTGTGTGTGTGTGTATCAATGGTTACGAGAACACAGGCTGCTTTGAGACCAGGTTAATTAGCAACACCCAACAGCACAGAACAAAACACCCACACACACACACAGAGTGAGGTTATGTGTGGTTGGTACAGCATGAGAGGAGGAGAAGGTACTCCAGTGGGGTCACATGGTATAACCCCGGGTTGGGGGAAGGTAAAGGGTCGAACAGTCAGGATCATGACGGAGATGAGGAAAACATCTGCCTACCCATCTGCTCTGCCTGACTACACACACACACACACACACACACACACTTACTTATCTATCTAAATGGGGACATTCAATAGACTTCTGTTGTTTTTATACACAGCTAGTTATGAACACTATAACCTAACCCTAACCCACACTATGAGCGAAATGAGAGAACCACCGAAAGGCTTTGCTCAGATTTGTCAGGTTTTGCTGACTTTTGGGTACAGATTTGTCCTCAATATATGGTGAAGTAAACACACACACACACACACAAACTCCTGCCTGAAGCCACCAGGCTACATTACATTACATAATCATAATCTCTCTCTCTCAGTACACTGTTTTTAATATCAAATAATATAGTCTTTGTGGCCACTGATAAATTATTGAATAAATATTCAGGGTTATATTTGTGACAATATATTGCCAATTTATCACAGGAATGAATTACACAGTTGCAGCATTTTCCTGTCAGATATTTTAAATACATTACATAATGATGGCTAAAACATATACAGACCATCATCCCTTCAGGGTAATATGGCTGTTGTGTTGTGTAAACCATAAGCTGCAGGATTATCAAAGAACTGTTTGTTTAGGCATCATATTAATAACATACACAGGACAGAAATCACAACGCTGTTGATGTTTTCAACTCGGTTATAAGAACGTTATTCAACCTTTTTTTTAACGGTGTAACTTTTAAAAAATGTTCCACTAACAACTTAAGAATAACGTTTTTGATATGTATGTTATATAGCGTTAAAACAGTTCTAACGTTACTAACGTTACTGCAAGAACGCTTTTTGATGACGTTTAAAAGAGAGAACTTTTGAAGAACGCTATCCAATGTTCTAAGAACGTTCCCTGTTAGCTGGGTAATACATGTCCTACATCTTTACTGTAGAGGTATAGTAAAAGACACAAGAGAGAGAGAGAGAGGGGTGATGATGAGAAGTGTTGAGGGAGTGATTCAGGAGGGGTGAACAGATCAGCATGATGAACACTGAGGTGAGACTGAAGAATCTGCCGGTAATGATATCAGTTCTGCTGCCGGCACTGAACATCATTTACTTAATCACCATTTCTGTCTCGTCTCACCAAAAATGAAGTTTTACTAGAGAAGGAAAATTCTGTCAATATTAAGACTTTCACAGGACACATCTTGAAAAAGTGCGTGTGTAAGCCTCATTCAATTCTGTTTACACACACACACACACACACACAAACTATTTGCCAATGGAATAAGACAAATAGACTTAATTCAAGTTTTATTCTTTAAAAAAGGCCTAATATCATACATAATTTTGCTTGTTTGCCAAATAAGTTGGTCTCTCTCTCTCTCTCTCTCACACACACACCTAGCAACACACACACACACACACACGCACACACAAACCCACTATGAGAAAAATTTATGTCTTGTGGCTTACCTGTATGTTATATGTTTATGTTGCCACTTTTGCCCTGTGAGGGCGTAACGTCTTTTTCGGACGCTAAATTTGGAGGCACCACCGAACTGGTCAGGCACCCCACAGCGCGGCTTCTTCATCCAGCTGAGAGAGACAAACAGACTCATTAATACTGTACTGTGTCACACTCACAACACCCAGCACATCCACACACAGAACATTCCCACATTCATTATCACTGGATTCTGGAATCTCACATTCCGTGAGGTTTATTGACATTAGGTCAACCTCAGAAATTGTTTATTTTTGAGGTATAATTAGGTTGACTTTTATATTTACTTTTCCTAAGTAACCAGTTATAAACCTCCATTAATTAAACTGCAAGAGATTTTATGTGCCACAGAAAACGTAAAAGCCACGACAAGCTTCTTTAATAATGACGACAGATGAACATGTACTGAAAAAATTCTTTATAATCGGCAATTTCGCCTTCCAATAAAAATGATCTAATACAATAAACATTCAAAAACAAGAGTTCAGCAAAACTGAGTTTGATATTAAGATTTATTTTTCACACCCAATGGGCAAATGGTTTTTCTCTTGTTTAAACAAAATAAAAATACACTGAATTACATTTATTGCTTAAAACAAGAACAATCTGCCAATAGGTTACAAAAAGTAAACATAATTCCAAATATATCCTCGGAAAACAAGTCTTAATAACTTATGCAGTTTATGCGTCTTATTTTACGGGCGTTTCAATATTTTTACTGCTAAAAAAAGACTTAAATACTTTACATCTGCATCAGTCTTTTAATGTGTAATAACACGAGCTGTGTGTGTCTGTGTGTGTGTGTGTCTGTGTGTGTGTGTGTTTGTGTGTGTGTGTGTGTTTGTGTGTGTGTGTGTGTGTGTGTGTGTGTGTATAAGACACAGTGTGTATTAGATCTAAGCTTTGATTATCCTTACAAAAATACTGCAGATGTACACAGTGATGCAACCACACAGCAACAGCGCAATGTTTACATGGTACTGCAACGTACTTTTTAAAGATAAACATATTAGAATTAGCGTCATGTTAATATCCAAACGTGGTAAGACCTCAGCTCACCCTGACTTCATTCATCTTTAACTACAGTTCATACAGAGACAACGGAGGAGAAAGGGAGAGAGAGAGAGCAAAGAACAAAGCACAAGAGAAGAAAAGGCCTCACCTTATGGTGTTTTCACTATGCAGAAGCAAAAAAGGAAACAAGAAGAGCAAATCAGTTCAGTTATGGTGTAAACGATTCTGGTGGCCAGATGTGCTGACGCGCTAAACATCTTATTTAGTATGCAGGAGACATAGCAGATTTTCACATGGCATTCTTTAGCATACTGTGTTTATATGAATCGGTGCCCAGCGTTTCGCACTTAACATATACACCTGCTGCTGATGACGTCACAGCTCATGACAGTCACCAGGATTGTGGCATTGTGCCATCAGCCAATCAGCGATGTCAGTGTGTCATGATGTCATTTCCTGAGGCTCCAGAGTGATTAGTCACATTGTGTTTACAGATCGGGTGATTGGCTCAAACAGTCTCCTAAACTGAGTGTACATGAGGAAACTGATCTGGGGTCATTCACCAGCTTACATCCACTATACAGGTGTATAGATATGCCTTTTACCATTACAGACCTTTGATCTCAGGTCAGTAAATGTGGCAGTGTGTGACTTTCTGCAGGGAGGGTGTATAAGTGTGTGTGATACTCACTCAATAGTGTTCGTATCTAGTGCACCAGTGACATTAAGGCCGTAGAGACGCTGCATGGCAGCGATAGCAGACTGCATGGTCTGATCTGACCGCAGGACGGACATTCTGGGGTCTGTGGGGGGGAGGTAGCCGTACCTCTGCAACCAAGCCTGAGAGAGAGAGAGGACGAGAGACAGAAAGAGAGATTATTATAAACTTACCAGTGCAAATCTGAGTAAGCTAAGGAGACTTTGTTTTAAACACTGATCTATTATGTACTTGCTCAATAACTGATTTTTGTTCATTTTTAACCAGAAAAGTTACGGATTGCAGCTTTAATTGTCAAGGAGAGGTGTGCCATTATTTTTGTTTTTAAAAGTGACCAAACTTTTGATTGGCTGGCCCTTAATCATAACCCAGAGTCATGAAATGACAGATCTGCATCGTTTCTGCAGACCAGCATATCAGACTTGTTGACTGATCTCATCTGGCAAACAAGCAACTGCCCAGACCACCTTAGCAACCACATTGCGACATGCTAAAACACTCACAACACCATGGCAACCACATAGCAACACCCTGGCAACCACCCAGAACACCCCAGCATAATGATGTTACCTTTTGCAACAAATCTGCAAACGCTTAGCAATAAAAACGTACAGTTATTCCTCATGCCTGTGAAGCACATGAAAGTCGATGTGAAACTGAGAGAAAAACAACAGAGATCGACTGGTCCACGCGTAATACAGATAAAATGATTTTCTCTTAGCGGGGCTCAAATAAGTCATACTGACAGATTCTTGTAGAAACACTGGCGCTGTTTCTCCCATTAGCCGATTAAAAAGAACGCTGAGTTTGTATTGAAGTGGTTTTCTCATTGTTGCCTGAGAGAATCTACACAAACTGCTTATACAAATCCAGTTCTGTTCCATCTGCTGCCTCCAGCCAACAACCAAATGCATCACAACATTCATCATGACACTGTGTACAACAAGTGTGTGTGTGTGTGTGTGTGGGTGGGTGTGTGTGAATCATCACCTCCCTCTCTCTCTCTCTCTCTCTCTCTCTCTCTCAGATGAAGCTGGGATCTCGTCCTGGCCCCGTCCTTAAGGGGCCTTTTTTAAAGCCACAGTGGCTGTGTAATCAGTGGCCACTATAAAACCTTCCTCTGGACCATGAACAGATTTCGTTAGTTTATCTAATGAAAACTGTCGAGAAATATCTGTATCATATTTCAACCCAAAATCAGAAACAGGAAAATATTTCCCAGCTCACAATTTTTCTTTTTTCTCAAACATTTTATTTTGTAATATTTCTCAAATGGCTTATTAACTTAATGTTTTTGATATATATATCAAATGTTAAAGATGTAATGTTAAAGAAATTCTACTAATGTTACTGCACGAATGTTTTCTGATAACTTTAAGGGAACTTTCAGATAACATCAAGCCAACGTTCTAAGAATGTTCCCTGTTAGCTGGGATTGTGCAGCAAGACTTCAGTTGGAATTGACCATTTAGCACGACGCATCACAATCAGAGCCAATCAGAACACATCTGGCTTTAATATGGGTGGGGCTATTCAGTGCAATGCCACAGAAATCACAACTCCGCGACCACTCCACATGGTCGTGTCTGGTTTACAACAAGCAGACGAATGCATTTCTGTTGCTCGCTTTATCACATCACACCTGGTTAAACGTAACTCTAACCCTGAAACCAGCCTTAAAATCTGATTTAGTTGAGCAGAAATGTTGTTCCAGGACCAACAAAGATATCGAAGGAACATGTTTCTACTCAGATAACTACGTTAAGCAGCGTACAGCATAAGCATGTACTAATATCAAAGAGCACTGCATTTAGATGAAAGTGCACAGCTGTTTTGTGTTATTTACTGGAAATAGCTTTCCTGTAGCTCAGTGGTTAGAGCATGGTGTTAGCAACGCCAAGGTCATGGGTTCGATCCCAGGGATTGCACAAAATCAATGTGTAGTATAATGCAATGTAAGTCGCTTTGGATAAAAGCGTCTGCCAAATGCATAAATGTAAATACTGAATATTTAGCAGATGTGTGCTGTGATGTACATTAGCATGAACATTTGCTTCCTCAAAACGTTTGCTAACATCTAAAAGTTCTCTCAAAATAATCAAAAACGTTCTTGCAGTAACATTAGTAAAACTTTTTGACGTTTTATAGCATATTTATCGAAAATGTTATTCCTAAATTGCTCCTTGAACAGTCAAAATAAAAGTTTTAGTTTTTGTTGATTAATAGAAAGATGGAAATGTTCTTGCAACCTAAAATTGCTCACTAGGTTTTCAGCTAAACAGTGATGTTATCATAGCTGTTTTCTGCTGCACAGTAATCACTGGCCCAGGCATTTGGCATCGAGTCCTACTCAAAATAATAAATACTGTAACTTCATTTGACATTGAAGTCGGATTCAAGGGGACCTCTGGTAGTTCAGGTTCACAAACAAGTGCGATGAAGAGTCTTGTAATGATCAGATCTGATCAGCGAGAGGATACACAACAACAGCAATAAATAATTGCGTTTTAGTGGGTGGCAAGGTTGGTTTTATTTCATTGCACAACTCTCTAGTTGACACAACTCCACGCATCTATTGCTGCCCAGCGCCTACACCCAAGGTTTCATACTCCTCTATTTGTTTAGAGTGCTGAGGGACAGTTTTCCAGAAAAAAGGATGATAAACTATTTTGAAGCTTTGTTTCAAAACCCCAAAGGTTGAGAAAGACCTCAGATCTTGGCAAAGCCCGTAAACGAAAACAAACACAATCAACTTCAGCTCAAGCTGTGGGCGGTATGGTGTGGTGGTAGCTGGAGGGTTTCTGGTTTGATTCCCACAAAGGCTGAATGTAGTTTTCTTTCTCGGCTCATATCAATGCATACGGTCCAGGTGAAGGCAGCACGGTTGACATTTCAAAGGGGAAGCAAGTCATTGTTATAATGAAAGATTACGAAAACAAACCATTTTTATTAGGAAAAAAGAAGTGCACCGACGAATCACGCACAATAATACTAGAAATATAAATTAAGCAAACAATATCAATTTTAAAAGTCCCCTTTGAAAGGCAGAGTAGGTGATTTTGTTTCCGGAAAGTCTCTTCACATCCTGATAGCAATCACTAAGAAACGTGACCTAAATATATTTATACATTTATATACCTTCTGTGGAAGGCGCAGGACCATAAAACGTTCGGCCAATCATTGCATCCGGACCGATGTCCTCTTGGCCTGTCAAACTGCGTGTGAGTTTACGTTTTGGAGGAGGCGTGGCTTTGGAAAGCGCTCTGAAGGGAGGGCGGGATCTTAGCTAGCTTGCTATTGGTAGTCTCTCTTAAACTTCCTACCTTGAGCTATGGATGACTTTTTGATAAGGGAAGGTGTATGACTAATTCATATATACTGTACATGCTTAATAAAGTATATAAATTCACTGTGTCTTTAAGACAAGGCAGCAGGAAAGGTTTAATGGGGGCTGAACTTTCCTCAGGGGACCTCCAGAGGGGGAGAGAGTTCTCTGAGGTGGTTCTGAGTAAAGATCCCTTGATGAACTACTGAAGCCATTATAAACCACAACCAGGATGTAGTATGTTGCCTGTGTAGATAAGGAATGAGCACCCAAAAAACTCAAACTTTTGAGACGATTTTGGAGCGATTAATATTTATTAACCTCAAAAATGTTGTTTTCATAAACTTTTTTATTACATTTTTTATACAGCAGCTTCGAGGCAACCTTTTTGAGGTTAAACGTCTTAAAATCACACGAGGGTTTAAACCTACATCTTTTAAGTTGAAGCCCAGCTCTTAAATCATGAAATATCATTAATAATAATGATAATTATTAAATGTAAATAATAAGACGGCACTTTCTGAATCAAACATGGAACGTGACATACTACTCTTTCAAACGTTTATCGTTGCATACTACATTCACATACTTCAAAAAATAGCACACAGTATATACTGCTCAGTGTTTAAAGCGGAAGTTTTTGTGGTCCAAAACAAACAAAAATCAGTTAAGCAAGTACGTGACAGATCAGTGTTTAACACCGACTCAGCTGTAGTTTATAATAATGATTTATAAGTTGAGCTGTCGGGTCTGATTTTCCAGGCAACGTCAGTCTGGCTTCATTTGACTTCAACATGTAATACATAAACAGTAACCTGCAATTTCATGTTTCAAACAGAG
Organism: Botia almorhae; assembly: GCA_036877575.1. NCBI lineage: Eukaryota > Metazoa > Chordata > Actinopteri > Cypriniformes > Botiidae > Botia > Botia almorhae. Next base: position 191,613 of record JAZGTJ010000077.1, read on the forward strand.
ATGGCGGTAGAGAGGTGGAAGTTACAGGCTGTAATTAGCGAGCCGGGTCTTTATTCTGAATGTATACAGTGTTTAGCTGTGAAAAGGTCACTCAGCATCACACCTGATATAACAGAGAGACCTGACGCCATACATGCTCTGATCTCCACCAATGAACTTCCAGAGCTGATGTGCAGCTCATAGAGGACCAGCTTATCAGCCAAACGAGGCCTAATTAGCCCCACAGAAACATCAAAGCTTAACCCTAAAGGCCAGCGAAACACTTCATTAGCTCCGAAACACCCTCAGAGAGAGGACGGGACCATGGCAACACCTACAGACTGCTGCTGTCTACACAACAGCCAAACAAGCGTCTACCGGCTAATATTCCACATTATCTTTGGGTTCCTAGCATGCAATTTAAATCATCATATCTGTTTTCATTAGACAACCCAACTAACAATTTCAGGTTGTAAGAACGTTTCCTTAATGTTTCCATTAACAAAAACATACAAATTTTTTAACCCTTTAGTAGGGTTAAAAAAAATGACTAAATGTAAGGCACCTGCGTTACCCTGCATTAGTTAATGATGAAACAGGCGTGTGTTCTGGATGAAGGCACCTTCAAAACCAGCTGTTTTCATACTCCCTTTAAAAGCACCATAATGTCTTAAGTTATAATACACAAATTTAAGCTGCTTTAGACATCACCAAACGTTTAACGCCTAAAATATTAGTTCACATAACAAATGATGAAAATCGTAAGTTAAAAATGTTGAAAAAATGAGGCTAAAATTGTAATTCTTTCAACTGACCGTCAAACCGCACGCACAGGATTGTGGGATATCGTAGGTAGTACAACCGTGCGGCTTTCAAAACACAACAAAGACATTCTAGTAGACAAGATGAATTTCAGATGTGCCTTGATCTATTCCTGCTTTTGTATACAGATTCTGAAGGCGACATTTTCCAGCTTTGACAGTAACAGTTTTGCTATCACGGCGCGTGTACTCGAAGCACACAGTGTAGCTTAAACTAAAAACAGACCTTTCACACTGTTAAAGATAACTGCTGTCTCTTTAACAGTAGCTTACTGTAGCTATGACACCCGACACATGGGATCTGTCGCGTCATACGCTTAAGTGAGTGTAAGTGTGTGGGCGAGGGCAAGCTCTCCCTGGTATTCATTTCCACACGCACTAAATTATTCATCCAGACACATACCCAACCGTCACCCGCGCATGGGGTCTCCATGACGACCTCCTTCTTTTAATGCGCTTCGTCAACTGCTGCCGCCTGGTTTGGTCAAATGTCAGAGAATGTCAAAGTTCTTAAACGGATCTCGCATGCTTTTAACCTCTCGGGCCAATTGCAGACAAACACTTTTCTCTCATTTGCAGATCATTTCCTCCACAGAGAGCTTTGTGTCTGTTCAGAATGAAATTACGCCACCAAGGAAAATGGTAATTACAAAAAACTGACACGTAAAATGCCTGGATGCATTACGGTAACTAGAATTTCGTAGAGAAATGTGATTACCCAGCAAACAGGTGACGTTGTACGAATGTTGGGTTAACAATGTTATCAAAAATGTTCTAGCAGTAATGTTAGTTTAACTTTTTACGTTATTTAACATGTATATCAAAAACCTTTCTCTGAAGTTGTTAGTGGACATTTAAAAAACATAACAGAATAAAAAGACATTAATATATTGTCTAAAAACTCCGTACTGTCATCAGCGTAACAATTTATAATGTTAATTCTAAAAATTAGCCAGTTAGCCACAGTTTGCATACTGCTTACAGTAAACATTACTGTATCATTAGAAGTATGGAAGTATGCTATTCTGAATGTATCTGGAGACTGTGTTATGCAGAAGTGTGCTTGACATCAAGACGTCACTGGACTGGACCGTAGGGAAATTGTTTCCGATACCTACAGTATCAGAAGAACAACTCCAACGTCTCAACAAAGCTGTGATAGCTTAACGTGCATGTGTTCAGCACCAACACACGTCCGTGTCATTAAAGACTGAAGAGCTACAGTCTCTTTCGGCACGCTAATGTCACGCCAAAGAAAACAGCAAGAGAAAGGGTGAGCGAGACGGAAGGAAAGAGAGAGAAACAAACAGAGGAGGACAGAAGAAAATATCCAGGAAGCAAGAAAGCTAGAAATAGACGTCGCACAAAGACAGTGCGGTGCGCTGAGTTGCGACCGTGTTCGGGTTGCGCTGGTGCTCTGTGTTCTCCAGCAGGACTCTGACAGATAAACAGACCCTCCCCAGTGAAAAATCTGCTCGCCGTACAGAGCCAAACTGACATCAGAGAGGCCATGTGTGAACTCAACATGCTACACGGAGCACAGAGCACTCTGATCTGGCCTGGAAATGCACATGATGACACAATGTGCGAACAAAACACATGAACGAACGCACACATAAACATACAGACGCATAGGAAGATGGCATGCAGAAATGTGACAACTGTTACGTGTCATGCTTAAAGGGACATATCACGCACAAATCTGATACCATTTACTTACGAATCAATTCGGTTTTCTTTCGTCTGTGGAACACAATTACGATTCAAGTTTTCCACGCGCAAGACATATCATTAACCTCATCCACATTTACTTTCCGTTTTTCAAACTGTTCTTCTGAAGATTTTTTTGTTACAGCTGAAACGAAGTCACGCTTGTTTTAAATCATCACACGCGGCTGTGCATGACAAAACCTCTCGTTTAGTGCAAATAAAACACAAGAGCTGATAAAAGTTCAACAATCCCAACAACAGCCAATTAACTTTCATCTTGACCTTGGCGGGCCTGCGGTCAGACTCGAAACAGATTGACGCTCATCTCATAAACACAGAGACAGAATAAACACACAGCTGGACGATGCAGGAAGTGACCTCATAAACATTCTGGCTTCTGTTTATTCATAAGGCATCAACAGAGATTTGAATGTTGTACAGTAACAAAGGAATCGAGTGTCTCCATTATTCAAAGGGTTCGGCTGTCGGACCATCACAGGCACATAGTCCTGCAGGAGACACAAACTTACACACAGTTAAAGACAGGGGCTTATGGGATAGCTTGTGCTTTGTGTTTTCTCTTTGTAGCTGTGCATTGCTAAAAAGAGTGTGCAGAGCTGTGCCGTGTTAAACAGTGTGTGTGTGTCCTTGTATTCACTATGTTATATATGTACGTGTATAGTAATACCAGTACATTTTGACCTTGTGGGGACATTTTTTGGTGCCCATGAGAAAACAAGCTTATAAATCACACAGACTGATCTTTTTTGAAAATCTAAAAGAGCAGAAAGTTTTCTGTGAGTGTTATGTCTATGGGCTGGCACCATAAAACAAAAACCAGTGTGTGTGTAAATTGCAACCCAATACATGGCTATTAATACTGTGTTATTACATTTGATACATATTGAAATATAGTCTGACCTACATATCTATATAATACAGTACTGGCATACATCTAGCGCTGGTGATACATCAAATGCATATTTTTATATTGCCTTCAGTGGCAAAATTAGTTTCAGTTAACAAGTTCAATTTGCATGAATCAGTTTAAACTGCCTGTGTTTGTAAATCACATCAAAAACCTGATTTAATGATTCAGAAATGCTGCTGTTTGGCTGAAACAACAGCTAGATACAAATCACAGTTTTAAGCCAGAGAAATAAATAAACTATACATACAAAAATATATATAGAAAGACCAAACGTTTTTATAAATATACCACCCACCCCTATATACAATGCCTGCATGTGTCCTGGAGGTGAACGTGTAGCAGAAGAAAATATTTCAGCATTAGCAATATAAAAAGACGGATCACAATAGAAACAGAGTCTGAACTTGATTTGACTCCATTCATTAAACGTGTCAGAGAATGCGTCTTTGTCAGAGTCGCAACAAAGCTTAACTGTCCATGCCGATGCTTCTGACGCAGTAACGCTATTTTACCGCATGTATTCTGCATGTATTTTCGCAAGACATAGCCAGCTGACAGAGAACATTATCCGAATGTTCTCTAAAAGTTCTCAAATTCTTACATTCATAACTTTCTTATAACCAAGCAACAATGTTAATACGTCTTAAAAACTGGACGTGTTGAACGTTCCTAGTACATTCAAAATAAAAATTTTTACGTTCGCTACTTACATTAATCTAATTGAATTGATTTATATGAACACAACTTTGCATTTAATAAATCCTACATTTTAATTAAAAAATCAATCAGTGGTGTGCTCAGCAGATATCTCCTCTTCTCGGATCTGGAAGGTCATTCTTCAGCTGAACGACTCTCAAAAAGAGCTCCAGAGAGAAATACATACAGCGAGAGTGGAAACTGCCAGGAAAAGATTACATGTCCATTGTCAGCTCCTAATAATTTGGCACTCTGAAAGACCAAAGAGTTCGTCAATGGTTTCTTTCATAACACACCTCACTGCCTTCACTGCACACCAGTTAAATTCTTCTTTTGTCCGTCTGTCACACACTATTAATAATGTCTCTCTCCAAAACACACACACAGAGTAAAAAAAGAGAGCGAGAGCGAGAGTCCTTGTCTACTGTATTGGGAATGTGAACAATGAACCTCTGAACTGAAATGCGACACAATAAAACTGGTTAAATGTGTCTGTTCCAGTGTGTCAAATGTGTGTGGAACAGAAGCACAGAACAGCAGCAGTGAGGTGACAGGAAGTAAGAGGCCCTGCTCTGGCCCGATGACCAATCAGCTTGTGACCTCAGTCCCCCCCGAGTGGGTCAAAATGTGAGCAGGCCGCTACTCCGCCTCAAAACACAGAACACATTTAGGTTAAACTCTCAACACACTTAGACCTATCATTTAACAGACAGACTCATCCTGTCTCTCTGGAACCCAATGTAATGGTGCCAGACCTTACCAATATAACCCTATGTATTCTGCTTATCTTCTGTGCGGTCTGTTAGCCTGACAGAGTGAATGATGATTCATACAAAGGTTTGTTAAACTCTCTGTTCATCAGCGCGTTCGCGTTGAGCGAAAGAAAAATGACAGAAACAAAAAAGTGCTGAATTCTTTTGTCTCTCTCTGGTTTGTCGTTCTGTGAGAACATTTGAGCTGAGCTAGATTTGGTTTGTATCATCTGTATTGCACTGCTCATCAACCACGTCTGGAAATAGACATTTTAATAAAGAAAACTCAAACACATGGACTTTGAAGTCTTCACAACTGCAAAAAGTTAAAACGTTGTCGCTGTCCTGAGAAAACCTCTAACCTCAAAACATTTACAACAGCATTTTTCCAGGAGATAACGGTTGTTAAAATGAGATTTGAAGGGGTTTTTAGCTATCGGTTTCTTTAGCACATATTTTAGACTCATTAACGACATACAGGCATCTGACACAATCGTCAGACTCATAAACAAACGCTCTGCCTCTACAACAGTGCCCCGTGTTTAATTCATTAGAAGCCAGTAGGACCAACCTCCGCCCAGACCGAACTCCAGTATTCCAAAACACACAAACAGCTGTCTCGCCAGAGCGTAACTTCTGACCGACTGTAAATTCACAGCAGATTTTACAGTGCTGGCACATCTCAAAGAGTTGCTTTGAAAAGCTTTCTTTGCGACTTTGCGTAAAACGCTTCTGTGTTCAATAAAAAAATCAAACTGTTGCAAAGTTTACTGCTACAATATTTAGGCAGTAATGACAGGCTGGCTTCTTCTGTTACTGGCCAGATGTCAAGTCACGTCGAGTTGATTTATTCCTCCCTCTTATGAATCCAATGGAGCCAATACAACAAACCCAACATCACAGTGTGTGTGTGTCCGGAGCAGCAGCACAAGATTTTGGACCAGAATTATGGAATAATTTTGGACCCTTTAGTCAGGAAATCTCAGCCCCTTGTTCCCTACTGAGTCAGTAACAATGTACCAGTACTGACACACTTATTGTTCTGCACAGTAAGTCACCTATACAAGAATCTAACATTTTCCCACCAAATTAGCTCACTTGTGTTGGTCATGAATTATAAACCTTATTTCATAATACTGTACGTTAATGAGTGTATGTTGTACATATTTACACACACACACATACACATATATTAAACAAACAACAATATAAAGCTAATAAAAGTGTTTTTGAAAGTTTCTCCATCGACTTATTAATATAAAGTTTTTATAAGGCGGACACAAGAACTGAAAACACAAACGTCATGGTGTGCTTTAATACAACAAAACATTCATTATAAACATTCATAAATCATACAGTCGTGTGTGTGAAGCACCTGACAAAAACTCCGAGAAACAACAGTCTGCCTGTGCATTTGATGAACTTTATATTGGTGTGCTTTGTTATTGACTTGTTATTAAATGGCCAAAGGTTGAATTGCTCGGTGCATTGGTGGTTTTCATGCAACACGGCTCGATTCGTCGCATGCTGTGTGATTATACGTGCATTGAGACGGAGGACATCGGCATCATCTCTCTGGTTCTCTTACCTCGACACTGAAGTGCTGCTCCTCTCCGTCCACCGCGCATAAAATCCACAGCAAGAGCTGCGCGCAAATGCAATTCAACCCTCTTCTGTTATGCAATGTTAACCAAACCATAGTGACCCGTATTTGTTCGTTTTTTGGCTGCTTTAATCAAGGGTCGACGAAAAGCAAAGGACCAAAAGAAGGAATATATCCCCCCCGTCTCAGTGGGTTGGAAACATGAGAGGCAGAGAAACAGTCGACACGTCGAGCTGGATGTTGTGGGGATATAATAACGGCGCGTAACTCCGGGAGGCTCCGGCCGCCTGCTGTTCTCCTTCAGAGTTCGCCTCGTCTGTGTCTCCCGGAGGTGCAGATGTAAGGATGTTCAGATAAGTCACATTTAGTTGTGCTGCTCCTCCTGGGCTCGGCGCGATGGACTGCGAGTTTTCAACCATACCTCTCCCCTCTGCGCATGCGCGCTGCGCTCCGCTCGGAGAACAACGTCACGCCATCCACGATTAGAAACCCAACACCACACTGACAACAGCTACTGTACCATAATAATAATAATAACCGATCTATCTATCTATCTATCTATCTATCTATCTATCTATCTAACTATCTATCTACATAAATGTCGTGGAACAACAGTCCTAACCTAAACCTACCCAGAACCAAAAACCCTGACTACAATTTATCCTAAAATCAAAGAGAATTAATAGGTTCGTATACAAGCTCATAACCCAGTCATAAACCTGATGGATGTATTGCTCCAGGACCAACAATGTTGTACTAGTTTGTACAATGGCTATATTGACACAAAGATTTCTTATAGACTTCTTATTTCTTATTTTTTTGTATTTTTTCCTCATTCCCGATGTGATCATTGTTTGGTGGTTGTGTTTATTTGTATGCCTTCTGTGTTTATTGGTGTTTACATCTTGCCTCTGTGTAACGCGCATGTCCACTAGAGGGCAGTAAAACGAACCATCTCTCACGCGCTCACACAACAGACAAGGCAAAAGAAAACTGTACAAAGATGTTTCTTTATATTATTTATTGCTATAAGTGCCTCAGTCTGAACGACACACACTTTTGCTTCTGCGTTATTTAACCTTTTATTTAAAACAGCTGATTTAAACACTCCTATAAAGTGGAATGGAACCCTGCAAATACGTTGGGGCAAAATAAGCCCGTTTCTTCATCTCATTGTGAATACACACATGAACAGAAAGAAAGGAAACCCAGATTAAATGTCTCAGATCAATAATTTTCTGCGTAGAGGCAAATGTGATGGCGAAAGAAGAGCCGCAGGGTACGGCCCGGCCATCTGATGAGGTTTCAGTTTGCATGTGGCTGGAGGGAATCAGCGACACACTCGCACGAGAACCTCCAGACGTCATTCTTAAACATCACTGACCGCAGGAAAGACAGTGTCCAGTGGTGCCCAGCTAACCAACTTAGGCTGTAGGAACGTTTCCTTTTCCAATGTTTCCATTACACAACAAAAATGTTATTTTTAAAGTTCTATGAATGTTCCAAGCAAACACTTTCTCATTCTGTACTGTTTTAAAAGTGTTCCACTAACAACTTAAGAAAAACATCTGGGTACATATATAAAAAAGTTCTAATAAAGAATGTTCTTGATAACTTCGAAAGAACGTTTAGAGTACGTTAGCCAATGTTCTGAGATCAAATCAAATGGACTGTTTACATTTTCTTCAGTGGAAACGCGCGTGTGTGCTTACACTGACATCTTTATGACTCCAGAAAAATCATAAGGATATAAATGAAAAATTAAGCCCAATGGAAAGAATAATGGGGAATATAAATGACCGATGTGTCAGAACTGGTTGTGCCGAATTTGTGGTTCTGGTTTTGATGAGGTGTTTGCTGTGCAGCGGATGAATACTTTGTTTAGTCGATCAAAGTGACTCTCGCTGTTTGCTTCTCTGTAAGCATTCAAGTTAAACATTCGAGGGGAGATCGGCCAATGAGATCGAAGCACATGACAGGTGCTCATCAAAACGGCTCCTTTCAGAGTGTCTTTAGAGGTCAATGAAGATAATTCTTACATTGTGTTGAAGAACACAACAGAACAGGTGTTAAGATTCCAGTCCTGGCATTTAATGCTGACACGCAATAATGATGACAATAAACCAGAGCGCTCCGACTCATTCTAACAACCATCTGCGAATCTTTCTCTCCTTCTCTTTATCTGTCCATCTCTCCAGCCATTGTTTGCTGTTCTCTCTCTTACCGTTCTTCCTCAAGATAAATGAAGACTTTCTGATTCCTCTGTTCCGATCATTTAGAAAACTAGATACATACATTTTCATCATCAAGTCTCAAACCCTTGCTATTAGCAATAGAAGTTAATTTTTAATGTTATTCTGATGTAGCCCGTGCTGTGCAGACTCTCTGACAGTTATAAAATACAGTCAGACCACGGGGTCAAATGGAGGTCGCACCCGACAGACGTCTGAGACCCGACAGACGCCTGAGACCGCCAAGACTTACTCATGACTCCGGTCCTGGTGCCACAAACATCAGTGTACCGATAACATGCCAGTCACACTTAAAAACACAATGCAGCTGTGCGTTTTAATTGGCTGGTGTTTGGAAATTGTTCTGTTTTTTTAATAAAAAGTCTGCTTCAATGTCCAGCCGTGCTCCCAGCTGAAAGGGAACGTTCTTAGAATGTTGGCCAATGTTCTCCAAAAGTTCCCTCAACGTTATTGAAATAATGTTCTTGCAGTAATGTTAGTAGAACGTTTTAACATTACACATCATGTATCAAAAACCCTATTCTTAAGTTGTTAGTAAAACATTTTAAGAACATTAAAGAATTTCCAAAAATGTTTAAATATCGTTCTTATATCCAAGCAATAAAGTTGCTTGGTTAATAAAGTTGCTTGGTTAATAAAGTTGCTTGGTTAATAAAGTTTCTTGGTTAAATATCGTATCGTTAAATAAGTATGTCTAATTAGTATGTCTAAAAACTGGACATTTTTAACGTTCCAGGAACTTCCACAATAACATTTTTAATGTTTCTGGAAACATTGTGGAAATGCCTCCAGAAGGCAGCTGGGGTTTAGAAATAATCTAATACCAGCTAACATGTGCACAATAGCACAGCAAACACACCATTTACATAATGTGATTAAAACATGCAGGCGAGGCCTCACGCAGCACCATTCCAAGAAATCAGCCACAGTCTACAGGTCATCTGTCATCCGTGTTGGAAACGGGCATGCGGACGATGTTGTGTTAGACTCAGGAAACGTGCATGAGGGCGAGCACGTTTGGGTGAGCACATGTCCTCATGTGAGTGTGAGTTTGACTGCGTCGCTACGCATATGTCAGTGGGAGAGCGCGGGTTGTTGTCATGACTACAGATGTCAAAAGATAAACGCTTTGCTTTGGTCATCTTTCTTACCATCTGTGATGGGGGTGGAGTCAGAAAGATGCCCTCCTTCTGGGGGGATGGGGTTAGAAAGAAGCCCTCCTGCTGGGGAAATGAGGGCAATAAGACTCATTGTCCCCGGGGCCTGTCAGGGTCCTGCTGGAATTGTCAGGGAAAGTTTGGGCAAAATATCAAGTTCTGTTATTGCGTTCCGTCGTTCTAAATGTTAAATTTGTAATCAGAGCTATTAAAAACAGGTGAGGAGATTAGCACATATTCCCCCTGCTGTAGCCCAGAGGATTGTCTCTCTCTCCCTCTCTTTCTCTACACAAGAGATAAAGAACAATTCACGTAGAGTGCCAATATCTTGAGATGTTGTTTATTAGATTATTATCATTATTGGATTTTAACTTGATTTAAATTAAAACCGCCAGAATTATATCATTACTTCAGATCATCGCTTTAAATGTGCGCAAAACAATGGAAATGTAACTTTACATACGAGTGTACTAGCAGTGCTAGTGTATAAAGTTAAAAATAGAGTGCAACGATTTGGCTAATTTTAGCTAAATCGCTACATTCCTAAAAACAATAAATATGGCCTTCAGACTCAAACTACATCTGCAAACTCAGGCTTTTAAATTGTTTTATGACAGCTACACACACATTGGGCTGAAAAATTATACAGTCTTGTAAATCAAATCTAAATGTAATGGCAGCCGATGTAATTTGACATTATTGTTGTATGTACAGGGAGGAAATGGAGGCCGAGGAGATGTGATGGACAGTCTGACCCTCATATTTGTGGAATCAATTCTCACTGATCAATAATTCACCCGTCAGAGTTTCATGTTTACATTTCAAACATACTCGTGCTGAACAGAAGTGAAATAAACTGTCGAGGAAATGTGTGTCAGCCTGACCCAGTTCTGATTCTGTGAGCTGGTCCATCCAAACATTAGAGGTGGCGGTACTGAGATCCAAACCTGAAGCTGAAGCCAGTTACACCCACACTTCTGCTGTTACAGTTTTAGAGAATGTAAACTGATGCGCAGTTTACTTCAAACTGAAAATGAAGGATGTTACTGTGTTGTTTGATTCATATGAATGTGGTTATAGGTAACTAACCAAATGAGTAAAAACAGATGTTTAGTGGAACGGTTAAAAAAACGTTATAGAAACATTCCTACAACCTATAATTGTTAGCGGGGTTGTGATTTGTGTGTGGAGACACATGTGAGATTGTAATTTGTTGCTTAGGAGAAAATTCTGAATTCTCCACTTGCTCTCCATCATCTTGTTGCTGTCTGAAAGACACAACTCGGATAATAAATAGATTTCATTTGTGCTTTGGATTTCCTCAACAAGAAATTGAATAAATGGGGCCATTATCTTGTTTCATATCTTACGGAGACAGAATCACAGCTTGAAACCAGCCTGGCTGAGCCATGAGACCAGAGGGACGTCAGTTTCTGTGCACGAGGAAGCTGCAGCTCTCTTACATAAACACAGACAGGTTGCGGGATTATACAGGATTCAAGAGGCAAACCTGTGTCTGCTGGCGATTTCCAGAGAGCAGCTTTCTTTAATACTTGATCTGTGTGGTGATGATTACAGCATCAGTGATGGAACTACAAATCCCAAAACACAATGTCAGATTGTAAAAGGTTTAACACAATGTCAGGCATGCAGACATCTCTCCTGCGGTCAAACTTAATTATCTCATGCCAGGATCATGGTTTGCATGCTGTGCTAATATTACTGACTTTATCATACATGTCAGACCGGGGCAAGTGGTCACATGTGTTTGAAATACATGCACAATATTATTTTTTATGTATGTATTTATTTATTAGTCAACGCAAAAGTGTGCTAGTCATATTTGAAGTTACTTTTTTACACTTCATAATGAACAGAAATCAGTTATTGAGCAAGTACATAACAGATAAACACAATCTCCTTACCTTAAACCCTGAATCACAACTATAAGTTTATAATAATAATTTACGATTTGAGCTGTCAGGTCCGATTTCCCGGGAAATGTCAGTCTGGTTTCATTTCATCAACATATGTAAAGTATGTGATGTAACCTGCAGTTTTACGATTTAAACAGAGATGGCGGTAGAGAGGTGAAACATATAGATTGCAGCTTAAATTTTTTACTGTTAACGTAGTTCTATAAAGTCTATAATACAAACATCAAATGTGTGCCTATCTTTCTATCCTGAGCAAACATTCCCTGAAAAATATTCGCAGGAGTATAAAGTGTGACAGGCTATTGGACGCATACAACAAAACAGCAGCAGAATCATAATCTATGACATCTAGCTGCATTAACATGAACAGACGACCCAACGGTGAACGTAAGGATTCTGGGATATCATCCGATCCAGCATCAGGCCTTTGCTTCTCATCTGATTGTTTCTACAATGAGATTTGGAGAACCCGGGTAATATTTTCTGCCCTTTAATATCATCATCTACGGTGAGACACAAAACGTGAGCGAGTAGATCAGCAATCTGCATCGCCATGACAACTTGCTGTAATCCGGTTATGAGTGGTGAGCAGGCGGTAATAATCGGATTGTTTGGAGTGAGGGGGAAATATGATATACAGCAGGCACAGATTTCACTGATAGAATCCATCAGTGAAACACGTTGAATGTGTTTTCGTTCACTCGTGCATCTTCTGTGTTCCCTGAGGAACCTCCATCACAAATCACAAAAACAAGTCAATGGTACTAATATACCACTCTGGAGAAACATAATCATATATGCACTAGCTGTCTAACACGAAACATTGTCAGAACGTTGGCTAACATTCTCTAAAAGTTCTCCTAAAGTTATTCATAAACGTTCTGGTGCTGTTGTTTTTTTCTCCTGAGCTCAATGATATACTTTATTTATCGTATCATATATGATAAAAATGATATAATTGATGATATAATTTACTTTTACCAGCAAAACAATGGATCCTTTGTCATCTTATTTGGCTGTGATTGTGTTTATAGCGTGAATCTGATTATAGATGTGTGTCTGTGTCATCTGTTGTGTTATTGTTGTTGTTGTGAGTTTGTGTTGTCAGATGTATTACTCAGAAATGACACACATCTCCTCCCACTGCTCTCATAACACATCTCAAAGCTCCGCCCACACAGAGTTGTCCAGATGGAGTTTTGCTTCAGCACAGGCCATATACAAGCCGCACAGGGAAAACTCGATGCTTCTGTGTGTGACAGGAGAGAAGCGTTCAGTGTCTTCAGTAAACCCTGTGCTGTATACGTTAAAAAACAACACATTTTAGTCAGCCTGACTTTAGCAATCCGGAGCAATTTTTGTAAAAGTGTAGGAGTTCATAAAAACAACACGCTTAGGAGTTGATCTTGAAGTTTTAAAGTTATGAAGCACTAGAGTTTAACGGTAGGTTAGGCTATTTTTCAGAAAGGCTAGCAATGGCAAACTAGCTTCGAGCATAAGATCCCGCCCTCCCTTCAGAGTTCCTCTCCAAAGCCACGCCTCCTCCAATAATGTACAGAGGTATGTAGATAGTTTAACAGGCATGTAAACATCCTATCATTGCATATAGAGCAGGCACAGATTACACTGAGAAAATTGATCAATAAAACACTGCATCTTCTGTCTTCCCTGAACAACCTCCATCACAAGTCACAAAAACAAGTCAATGGTACTAATATACGACTCTGGAGAAACATAATCATATATGCACTAGCTGTCTAACAGGGAACATTGTCAGAACGTTGGCGAACATTATCTAAAAGTTCTCTTTTATTAATAATAATAGGTTATTAATAAATGTTCTGGTGCTGTTGTTTTTTGTTTTGCCCAGCAGATCCCAAGAGTTTCCATGCCAGAGCGTTTCAAAGCAGGCCGAGTTTCTCCTCAAACTACAAACCAACAGACAGATTCTGCAAACACACGAACTACATACACACCTGAGATAAATGTGGGCTCACACATAAACATATACACATACACACACATAAATACAAACCTCAGATAAACCTAAACACACGTGCTTTAAAAAATAGCAGTGACAGCTCGACTGAGCTCGAAAAGATTAAGAAAAGGATTTTCAGATAAATACAGCTGGCCAATTTAAGAGGAAAGCTCCATTCTGTCAATCAGAGAAATATGACTGCTGGAGGATCAAAGCGCTAGAAGAAAATAAAAAATAAAACCAAGGCGACTTCGCAAAGTCTCTTTTCTTTCTCTAAACCAAGAGCAGGTCCAACAGAATCAGAACCCGATGGACCACACGGCCTCAGCAAACATTTATGTTACAAGAGACTGCAAATATCTGCTCAAAACAACAGACAATTGACATACAGACTGACACAGTACTGTATGTCCTCAGGAAATGGAAACACATATGATCAAAGGGCGGTTGAAATGTCTGAACTTCAAAGCACACAGGCCCTGTGGTCTGAAACAAAGGTATTATTCTTCATCGTTGGCAAAGCCAAACAAACATGTGTCTAAAACACACAACACACAAAAGTACTAAACACACCATAAAAACTCAACAGCGAGTTTAGACCTAGTGACTTGAAACAAAGAGATAATCTCACGGGTGCCAAGAGTCCAGTTACCTTGCTTGAAAAGGAAACGTTTTATAAATAATAAAGCAATAATCTTTGATTCACTACCTATTTATGATTACTGTAGGCTTCTAGGGGCGTAAAAGAGCTGAAATGTGTCCCAACTGCAGTGTTAGGATTTGACAAGAATCAAGAAGCACTTAAGCTGGAAGTGAGTAGATAGATGCCACATACACACTGCAGATAAACTCAGTTCTCACTCCACTTGTGCTGAATCAGATTCTGTTCACATTCAATCAGATTCAGATTCAGTGATGACCACATCTGCATGAAATAAGGTGGTGCATACAGCACCACATCAAACATGATTTTTTAGAGATTTTTTTCTGTCTCGCATTTGATTTATCTCAGCTACTAGCTGCGTGTAACAAATCCAAAGCGCTCCGTTTATCCATTAAAGACTCCAGACAGCAATAGAGAGATTGTAAAGTTGAAGTGGGTCTGTGGAAACACAGCGAGAGACAGGAGGAAGCGCGCCGCGATTTCTCATCATTAATATAGATACACAGACGCAGAACCCGCTGATGTTTTGCGCTGGGTTTTATGGATGCAGACTCAATTTGTAATAAAAAAGAAACTCATACCATCAGCATGAGTGCTGGTCTGAGGGAGGCAAATAAATGCACATTATAACTTCTGAAATGGAAAGTGAGGCAACACACAGAGTTGGAACCTTGGAAGAAATGTAGCCTCACATGGCCTCAAAATAAAAGGTCTGGGCTACAATGTAGCTTATTTTATAAGAAAACCTTTTCAGAACATTGGCTAACATTCTCTAAAAGTTCTTCTCAAGGTTATCAAAAACATTCTTTCAGTACTTTAATGGATCTGAATATCGTTCCTATAACCAAGCTATAACGTCAATTAAATGTCTAAAAAAGGACGTCTTGGAATATTCCCAGAATGTTCAAAACTTTTGACCATTTCACAAATATTTTGATCATTTTTGTTACTTTAGGAAACTTTAGGGAAGCGTTCTTACAACCTCAAATTTTTGGCATGGAATGCACAAAAAAGCAACCGACCACGGTTCATTTTCCACAAAGTTATAAAAACAGTTTATATCTGAAATGAAATTTTACCACAATAATAAAATACTGAAAATAAAAAACTTGCAATTGTGCAAAATCTCTGTAATCTGAGATATATTATACACAGGGCGCAGTTAAAGCATGTTGAAAGTGTGTGTGTGTGTGTGCGGTGAGATGGTGTGCAGATGTCTGATGTTATGGTGCAGGGAAAAGCAGTTCCAACATTCTGCTGAGGATTCCATGGAATTCCCAGAGCAGGTGGAGAGGATGAAGAATACATTAGTGGTTTTCTTCCTAAAGCAAATCTGTTGAGTAGTACTGAGTAGCTGGTGCTGTTGATTCGGCATGGGGTGTGTGTGCGTGTGTGTGTGCGCGTGTGTGTGTGTTCTTTACTCCTCGTGCTAAACACGGACTCATGTTTGTTTGCTAACCTGGACCCCAGACATGTGCAGTGGAGAGCCCTGCTCTCATAATGGGCACACACCATACCCTAACGAATGTTTCTGTAATGTTTGCAAAAACGTTAGTGACAAAAACGTTAAAAATGTCATTTTGGAAGTTTTAGGATCATTTGAAACATCCAGTTTTTTAGAAGTTGTTTTAACATTATTGTTTGGATATAATGTGATTTAAATATTTGTAATTTCTGGCACATTTTTAAAACATTTCATTAAGTATTTAAGAATAATGCTTTTGATATGTGATATTTAACGCTTGATAAAGGAAACAATACAGACTCGTGGATCATCAGAGGTCATCGCAGGCATAAATGCTCTCTGTGGTTCAGATCATACTAAAAGCTCCTAAAGAAGATTTACAACTTTCATTCATTGCTGACATCCTAAATCATTTGCTCCATGTATCATGACAGCTGACATCTGTTTGGATTAAACGTTCAGCCTGTGATTTATGACCTACATGTGCTGCTCTCTTATTTGCATCTATTTCACCTGCTAATGAAGTGTGACATCACAAGATGCAGCAGTGGCCCTTCCTGTCTAAACCCCGCCCACACTGCGCATACTCAATTTTTACGGTCAACAGACGTACAGCAACCGTCTGTTAAGTGAACTGTATAATTAGTGCCTGTTCTGACTTAGCAAATAAGGTCGTGTTTACGCAACTGCATATTAAGATGTTTCATACCGTAGATGTTCATTTGCTAATTATTTGTAATTTAGCTTATTTGTAATATAGTTGCGTTATATATATACAACGTAAAAAAATATTGCAAGAACATTTTTGTTGACGAGAGAGAACATTTAGAGAACGATAGCAAACATTCCGACAACACTCCCTGGGAACATACACTGAAATGTAATTTGCGTTCTCACCGTGGCGTACCCCAGTTTAAAATGAAAGATGTCTAAAACTGGCCAGGACACATTCGTCTCGTGCTTCACGAAAGGTCGGTAGTCGGACACTCGTATGGATGTTTAATAGTGAGTCTTGGCTGCTTCCCAACAGACGGATTTATCAAAACGGCCGATACTGCTGCAATAAAGTCTTCCAGAAGAGCCGACACAGTGTTAGCATTTCCACACAACGCTGAGGGAAGCCAGAAGCGTCTTGTGTTAGATTGCTAACTCTATTACTGGATCCCTTTACTGGAGATTAAAAGAGCCCATTCAGTTGCATCCACACAAGATTATTGAGTGCTGCTGATCAGTCACTCAGTGTGAGTGGAAGCTGTAGGGCCTGTGCTGCTAGACAGCTGGAACCAGAGTCAAAGACAGTCTGGACAGAGTCCACCAGGAGTGCTGAAGCCGTAATATCCATTTCTAAACACAGCATTCCTGGAATGGAACAGATTAGCCTTGTTCTTTCCTTGTTCTTCCTTTCAGAGCGGCAGGAAAACGAGTGTTAGACTCCGGAAACCTTCTATACAACTCTCCAAAAAAAAGATATTTTAAAATGTCTCCATTACATTTGTTTTGCTTCTAATATATGAAATAAATTCAATCTAGCCTGTTAGCTTCAGTATGCTTTAGCTAACACTCACCCGGCTAACAGGAAACAGCCTCAAAACATTGCCTAATGTTGTCTAACAGTTCTCTAAAAGTTATTTAAAAATGTTCTTGCAGTTAGTAGAACGTTTGTTTCACGTCGTATATTATATATATCAAAAAATTAATTCTTAAGTTGCTAGCGGAAAGTTTTAAAAATATTACAGAAACATTTGAATAACGTTCTTATAACCAAACAATACTGGTATACTGTAATACAATGTCTAAAATGTCTGGACATTTTGAACATTTCTAGAATATAGAATATATATACCAAACCTATAAGTATGTATCTTTTAAAGAAACACAAGCACACTATTCAGGTTACTGTACATTTTTTTTTATTCTGCGTGTCGAATTAAGCCAAACCGAGCTAAAAGTTTAAAAACTGTCCTGCAGACTCAATGTATTAATTCATTTAACAAAGTGAATCCCAGATCTGTCAATACAAATAAAAAATCTCTGACACATTATTATTATTTTGTATCATAATGTTGACATTGAGCTTTCAGCAGAGCAAAACAGATGCGTATAACTGTATGTGATGAATACAAGTCTGTAAAAATAGAGCACAATGTATAATGTAATGTAATAATATGAAGGAATGTTTAACCTGTATTGTGAATTTCTCACTGTATTGTGTCGTGCTTTAGAGTTAATGTAAATGTCTGTAAAATTAATGGATATTGTCCTGACAGAAAATTATCAGGACATTTTTTATACAGTGTCGAACAGATTAACCCAATATAATTATCTGATGCATAAACATATTTTCAGCTGTGCAGTCCTTGTTCCATTTCTCAAGTGTGACCAGAAGTCTGCAAGAATACAAATTCTGTATCATCAATAGTGACATTACTTCTCAGTTTACAAGTGTATCACAGCATCCGTTAGCCGTCCTGGAGTTCATGCTAACTGCACCTCAGCGCACCTTTACAAACAGACTCCAGTGAGGTTTGCTCGTGCACACCTGAATTGAGGAAAACCGCATTCACACCGGCCAGACAAACCAAATGCTGCCAACAAACAGACCGGAGTGTAAAGGTCTCTTTACATGAAACATACATTTTCACGTCAGATGAAATGAGTTTTCCTGGGGAAAGGTCTCTGACTCTCAGTCTTTGGTTTCACAGCTGGATGTGTTTTTTTTTTTTTGAGAAAGTGCTGATGGCATGTTTATAAAACGTGGAGTATTTTGTCACGTGTGTTTCATTATGCGCTATGCACGCAGGTATATGTTTTTATACTTCTGTGTTCCCCAGGAATTGAACCCATGACCTTCGCACTGTCCTATGTTCTACCAGTTCTACAGGAAACCAGTATGTACAGTATGTACATGGTCTATAAAACAGATCGGGCTGAGGAGAGGGGGAGCGTTACATTTTAGCATTTCTGAGAGGCGATGTGCCCTGCGTGAGCGCTTTTGATTTTCACTGGCATGCAACACTAAGCACGAACAGGATGGAAATCTACCCCCGCCGACCTCATGAAAAGTTATGAAGGATTTTACTAGCCTGGGGTCATGAAAATCACAGTTTAAGCAAAGTTCCTCCAGCGTCTGAGGGAGAAGCAGGTTGTATCTCCTGGACTGTTTAGAGCTGATCCAGGACACACCACTCACTTTGCCTCATACAGTTATTATCTTGTATTAAAAAAACTTGATTGTTTCTGCTGAACAATACTCTCAAGTTCTGGACCGAGTTATTTTTCAGACTCAGTTAGTTTTTGGCATGGGCGAGTAAGCGTACTGTAATTACTTACGAGAAAAAACTTTAGTAAAAACAGACATTCTACACCAGAAAGACCGAGAGGGCCTCTTGCAGGTGTTTCAGTTTAAAACTTCAGACAGAACAAAGCTATAGGATGTTTTACTCAGACAAAAGAGGAATGCCATTTCCTTCACCCTTAAGCCCCCCCCCCCCACAACACACAGCCCCTCCCACCTGTGAGGAAATCCCAGACAACATGATTTCTCCAACTCTCTGCCTTTATTAAAAGACTCCCTCAAAACTCCAGCTGGTCTCTCTTTTGGAATAAGATCCCAGCTAACAAGGAACGTTCTAAGAATGTTCTCTTGAATGTTCTAGAATGTACTAATGTTCTCTAAATGTGGTGGTTCTGTGGTGACTTCCTTAGGGGGGCAGATATTTGCTGTCAAAGAAGATCAGGCAGGACGTGGTGGGGAGTGTGTGGGGTCGGTCAGAGCTGTGGAGATTACAAGGTCAGCTGTCATCAGACCAACACTGTTCTGTTCCTGTGAGACTCTCTCATGATTTAAGGAGTACATCTTCCTCATGTTATTCCAAACCCATGTGACACTCCTGGCTGCTCTTTTACATGCAGTGAAAGTCAATATGGACGAGTGCTGGAAAGCTCCAGAGATGGCAAACAGCACCATAAACGAATCAAAAAGTGGGTTGACTCTAAGCATTAAACAATTTAATCCGTTTGTGTGAGGAACAGACCAAAAGTAAAATCTCATTTTGTGTGTCATATTTGAATGTAAACTGGCCTTAATTTTTGGGTTCATTGTTACTCCTAATCAGATGCAAAACAAAATGTTTCCAGTGGCGTGAAGTTAATCTATCGCTTAATTAATCAATGAAACTGAAATACTGCATGAAGCTTTAGAGTCATACAGCCAATCATAATAGCCATCTATAAAAAGCGAAGCATCATTTCGGACCAATAAGATTTCACCATCTGCATGACTTTGCAGCATGACACAACGAATAGAAAGCAAGCAAGACAAAATCACTGGTCACTGGCTATAAAAAACACTTGCAATTTGTATGGTGCTTATGGTGAAGCTGTTATTTTTAAATCAATGCATCAAACGGCCATCAGGTCAAACCTTCACCCGAAGTGACCCCATGCAGGAAATGCACCAGACGGAGATAAGAGAAGACAAGCCATTACAACAATCACGATGGCTTCACAAATGTAATAAGCAACAGAAGGTCCGTGTTTTGTTTTCTTAAGGGGGGCGAGATATCTGAAACCCAGAGCTGGCCATTCGTCAGAGCACAACTGCTGCATGATGTTAAGACCTCCACATGTTTCTAACTACAGCTAAAACACAGACCTTTGAGTGACCCCTTCCTGTCTCCTAAAGCATGTCTGCACGCCTGTGTCATATTCTGTGAACATACCTGTAATAATGCATGCTGTTATTTGTGTATAGACATATGTGTCTATACATTGGGGACTATACTATATACTACACTACACTATACTGTACTGTACTGTACTGTCCTGCAGTATACAATACTATATTGTACTACATTGTACTGTACTTCACAATACTGTACTATGCTGTAATGTACTATACAGTACATTACTACACTGTTTTATTCTGTACTGTAAGTTTTATAATAATAATAGTTTTTATTCTTTATGTGTTAAAAGTTTGCTGTTAGGCTATGAATTAGTCTATGCGAATTATAATTTTCTATACAATAAACTGTATAAAACAGAACTGAAGTCTTTAATATGTTATGTCCCCATTTATAGGGCATAGTACAGATAAATATATCTGTGTGTGTCATCAGCTCCCTCACACCTCGTTTGTTCTCTCTCTCTGTTTGTCTTCTTTTCATGACCCTCTCCCTCCTTTATTTATCACTCCTATCATCCCTCTGTTTCTGAGAACTTCTATTTTGCTCTCCTCCCTCACACTCCTGTGATCTTCCCAGTAACACATTTTTCCCCAGATAACATTTTTAGGTTGTAAGAACGTTTCCCCAACCTTTCCAGTAAGTAGAAAAAACATTTTGTAAACGTTTAAATGTCCAGTTTTTTAGACATGGTATTAAGATTGTTGCTAGTTTTGACATTCCTCTCTCTCTCTCTCTCTCTCTCTCTCTCTCTCTCTTTCTCAGTTAATAGCTGACCTCTCTACCTCTCTCTTTACCTCTCTGCTTTTCTATGTAATCAATGAGTGCTGAAGGTCTGGCTGAGAGCTGAATGTTATAAACGTTATTCTTAAGGTAGTGGAACATTTTAAAAATGTCACAGTATCAAAGAACGTTTGCATAATGTTTTTATAACCAAACAGTAACATTAACACAATGTCAAAAAAAACTGGACGTTTTGAACATTCCTAGAACTAGAAAAATAAGAACTGCGACATTTTGGTTAATTAATGGAAACATTAGGGAAACGTTCTTATAACCTAAAACTGTTAGCTGGAACAGCTCCTAAACAGAAACAATGTATTATCTTTCAATCTTAGTGTTGTTTCAAACCTCTTCCATAAGAGCAATATTGGGCCGTGATGTGGAAACATCAGGCCACCAGTAAGAAAACACTCAGTATTTGAACATGCTCTAAGTTTAAGTGCAGAAACATCATGACTGACATCCTTGTGTGGTATCGCAGGAGACACACTGCTCTCTGTTCACGCGCTCAAAGCTGCACTATCTGCTCACGCGCTCCACGCAAACATTGCGACATCACGTTCAGCCGCATGTCTCTGGTTCTGGCCCCTCTCAATCCCTCACACTGTTGAAGTTTGCATGAGGGTTCTGTGTTCTCCTGGGTTCCAACACACAGGGTCCATTTACAGCCACTGAAACACATGTCGGCAAACTTCTCCAACCCAGTGAGGGCGGTTCTGTCTGGTTCTGAGGGGAGTGGGAGCCCTGAAGGGGGGAATCCGAGATAATTTCGTTATGCAGCTGGGCTGAGTGGACCAGAGCAGGCAGGAAGTCGATCAGCCCTGCCTCATATTGGGTTTATTTACACAATAGGATAAAGAAAGGACAAAGTTAGAGAAATGTGAACATGGAGAGGTGGAGGAACAGGAGATCATGTGTTTTTTGGGTTTGGGCATATTCAATCTGTAATGCATTTAACAATTTTAGGTTATAGGAACGCTTTCCTAACGTTTCCATTAAGTAACCAAAAATATTAATTTAAATCTTAGGCGTGCTAAAAACGTCCAGCTTCTTTAGGCATTGTATTAACGTTATTGCTTGGTTATTCAAACATTTCTTAAATTCCGTAACATTTTTAAAACATTTCACTAACAACTAAAGAAAAATTGATATATATATGATATATAACATTAACAAAACGGTCTACCAACGTTACCGCAAGAACATTTTTGAGAGACAAAAATGAGAGAACTTTTACAAAATGATAGCCAACGTTCAGAGAACGCTTTAGGTGAGGGACAGTTCACCGAAAACTAAAAACGCTGCAGTTATTTACTCTCCCTCATGTCCCTCTAAATCACCCGACTTTCTTCTTCAGAACACAGAGATTATCTGATGCATTTCCAGTTCTGTCTCTGTGTTTTTCTGTACAACAAAAATGCACAAACAAATATTTCCAGACAAAACATTATGACTCATCGTCAGCAAGAATTTTGCATAAACACTGATGTAGGTATTAACTTAATAAAATAAAAATAGACACAAATGAGACACTGTTGATATAAATAAAGGATAGTTGAGCTCAGTTTCATTGTCAAATCTGAGCACAGTTTGTGTTGAGTTTGACTGTTGAGATCCTGAAACTCTAAGAGACACACGTGACATTACGAGAGTCTTTTCTCTCCGAAAACTGAGACTTCATCAGAAGTCTTTATTTACTCTCCATTCAAACTGCATGAGCCGTGCCCAGACTCCCGTTTACAGAACCTAACCCTGTCACAGACAAAAGTGTGATTGTTTAAAGCTGCAATCTGTATCTTTCATCTCTCTATCGCCATCTCTGTTTGAGACATAAAATGACAGGTGACTTTTCATTATTATGTATGTGCACATTAAATGAAGCCAAACTGACATTTCCGGGAAATTGGGCCCGACAGCTCAAATTATAAATCATTATTATAAACTTACTGTTGTGCATCAGGGTAAGATAAGATTTTGTCGAACACCAATCTGTCATGTACTTGCTCAGTAAATAATTTGTTTATTTTTAACCAAAAATGTTACGGTACCCACATATGATGAGTAGATGCAGTGCACAGCTACCTTGTTTCGTATGCATGAGGCCTTTTATTACTCCGGTACATTGTGCTCGCTCTCGGTTACTCTTGGCGTTGTTTCGAAGCCTTTTAGCTAAAACGTTTTGGACGTTGGCACAGATTCTTCTAGACTCAGACTCTCTCGCTGAAGCGCATCCAGAGATGCTGCATTAAGGGTTTTGTTCCTGTAAGACACTGGAGCTTTAAATCAGACCTCTCCCTCACCATCTCAGCACTAACAGACAGCCGAGCCAAAACTCCCTTTGGCAGCGTCCTCCGTTTTCTTATCCATTACTTTAATTGCCTTTAACCTCTAATCAATGTTCATACAGAAGGCAAGCAGTGAGCATCCGTGTGTCAGTCACTCTGATTAAATTCGGCACGGGCGCTGTGACATGCCCTTTCTCAGCCATTGTCGTTTCGAAGTTCCTAAACACTTTCC
This sequence comes from Botia almorhae, assembly GCA_036877575.1. Taxonomy (NCBI): domain Eukaryota; kingdom Metazoa; phylum Chordata; class Actinopteri; order Cypriniformes; family Botiidae; genus Botia; species Botia almorhae. The sequence continues at coordinate 215,546 of JAZGTJ010000077.1, forward strand.
ACACAGAAGCCGTTGGACAGAGACGCTGTGTCTTTATTTTGGCAAAATCGAGAGGCTCTAAATCTAACATTTCAAAGCGAGAGGACTAAAAATCGAAACAATGAAACTGAACCTGGGTTGGAACAGGAAGTTGAGGAGTGCTGGGGCCCCTCTTCCAAAAGTGTGGTTAGGAATCAGAGATGAGGGCCCTTCAATTCATACTGAGCTCCTGCACATAAACACAGACATAAACAAGAGCCACTGTGTATTCCAATGAGGTGACTGGTAATGGAGAACAGGGCCCTCTATCTTTGTGTGTGGGGGGTGTCAGTCTCACTGTGTGGGGCCCCTGAGGGTCTGACCTACATGCCCAGTACATTATTCTGCCCTGCAGTATGGCAAGCAGGAAAAGAAACCCGTGGACAGACAGAACGTGGCTAGGTGAGAGAGAGAGAGAGAGAGAGAGAGAGAGAGAGAGAGAAAGAGCGCTATGAGCTCAGAGGTACAGATAAACCACTCACGCAGTGCTGCCCATCTGGTCTGCCTGATCTGTACCAGTTTGATGCCCAATGGAAGTGAGAAACATAATCCATCCCCTTCCAAAGAGTTCGCAAACATGCATTTAACACACACACACACTTGCATCTGTGGCAGGAGTCTCCTGGTATTTCTCAGAACATGATGTCTAAAACACAGATTTGATAGTGAGTCCATGACCTTTGAAACCGAGTCTCTGTAGAGCATCAAACTGGACAAATTCAGTTTATCACCCTGAAGCCCAAGAGTGTGTAAGCGGCATCAGGGCCTTCAGCTGGAGGTCTCGGGTCTCCACGGCTCATGCACACATTAAACATCACTTGTAACATTTTACATAGATGCATAATTGTGGAGTAACTAAGTTAAGAGAGTAACTCCACAAACTATTTTTGACAGCTCGCTTCAAAACTGCTTTTTCAGGAACAAGCAACTTTCTCTAACACGTAGCAGCGTAGCGTGACAACGCTACATCACTGTCACTGATAACACAACGGATTGCACCCAACTATACAGTCGAGTGAGCGAAATAATCAAACGCGTCTTCTCTCTCGCTGTATATGTCACGTTAGAAGTCTGATTCATGTACGAAAATTGTTCAGATTATGAACCAATAAAAAATATTAAAAGTCTGTGTGGTCTTCTTTATATACTAAAATATATATTTTATATATATATATATATAAAGTAAATTTAATAAACTTTTAAATAAAATCTCGCTGTTCACCACTGTGTTTTCGATTTATTATTAAATAACATCAAAGCGACTGTAGTGTAGCTAGCTGCTTTTTCAAAAGGGTGACTTAACTGTAAATAACGCCATGGTAATTTTATTTATACGTGACTGTAAACACAGAAAAGAGTTTAAATTTAGGCCGTGACTCAATGACCTGCATAATTATCCTTATTACATAAAAATAACCCCAGTATAAAAAACACATGAATAAATTCCAGGAATGAGTGACTCACTCACTTGAATTTAAATCAAGTCACTGACTTGAGTTCATTTCTATGAATCTGTGTGTGTGTGTGTGTGTGTGTGTGTGTGTGTGTGTGGAGGTAGAGATATAAGCAAAATATAAACCAAATAGAGCAGTTTAATCATTAAGCTACAAAAATGTTGTTTTCAGTTGCGTAGTTATATGTCTGGTAAGATTTCTGTAAGAATATATTTTGAATGACACAGCATTTTTAAACTCAAAACAGAAAAAATGACGGTAAAGGAATTTCAGTATTTGGAAACAAGATGACTGCTTTCATACAGAACAAAACTTGTGCTTATTGCTGTCCTCTGTGTCTTTCTTAAAAACATGATCAATAAGTCCTTATGCAGAAGGCTGTGTCCCTCACAGACTGTTTCCAGAGAGTGAGATTCTGTTAATGTGTGTGTGTGTGTGAGAGATGAAGAAAGGAGCTGAGGAGAGCCAGACTCAGAGAGTCTGAGAGTGTCTTTATCACCTGCACTTTGTAAATGAAGTTGGCCGAGTCTCATGTCTTCAGGCTTGAATCTAATTTATGAGCTCTGCAGCAGAACTTACATTAGGAAACTCAGACTCGCCATTGGCTGACGGTCGTCTCTGTCCACTGGGCAAACGCCTCCGACAGCAGCGTGTCTGGAATACTGAAGACTTTACTTAAAAGTTAAAAGCACCTGTGTGTGGGTGTGTATGTGTGTTCCTGTTTTTCTGTTTTCCATTGTGGGGACCAGTCAGGGGGAAATTAATTATAAAACATACTAAATAATGCTTTTTCAAATATGTAAAAACACCAAAAGGTTTCTGTGAGGGTTTCAGTTTGTAAAGTATAAAATTCATTATGTCTATGGAAGGTGCCCGCAAAGCATAGAAACCTGACATGTGTGCGTGTGCATATGTGGGTGTAACTATGTTCTTACATATCCTAGCATACTGCACACTAACTGTACATACTGCATACTGCCTAATAATTGCAGGAAGACAGTTCTGCATGCAGTATTTAACAATACACACTTGTATTGTATTGTTTGAGGTTCTAACAGATCCCCAATGATCTCGAACAAAAAAAGGGAACATATCTGCCTCTTATCTTACAGGATGTGAGAGCAGACCTGACGTCACTTCTGAAAATCAGGTGATGCCACACATCTCGCATCACTCCTGTCTGTGTGAGGTCACTTCTGGGAACCGGTGACTGAAACAGGCGGAGAATATCATATCTGACATTCCTCCTAAATAATCATGATTTAACCTTCAAAGCGTAACAAACAGGCATCTGTCCCTGACCTTTACTGCATCAATACTAAATACCAGCACGGCTGTTGTTGCTACGGAGATGGCAGGAGTCTGACCCGCCTCCGTCGGTCCTAATGAGGCATCAGATTCCTCACCGTCTGCCTCCAGAACATCAGCACGCAGGTGCATCTCACGAAATCTGTCCAGACCACGTCCACCCCAAAATCAGGAAGGAGAAATTATGACATTTTATTCTCATCATGGTAAAATTAAGCTTAATTAAGACCATTAAGATTTGTTTTGACTATTGATATTTGTTTTACTAACAATTATTTTTTTGCCATTTGCCATTAACTGCCAGACCGCTGGCTAACATTCTCTAAAACATTATCAAAACGTTCTTGCAGTTATGTTACTAGAACAGTTTTATATTCAAATGTTATTCTTAAGTTGTAAGTGGAATGGTTTTAAAGAGTTAGAAAAATAAATGTTTAAATAATGTTCTTATAAGCACACAGTAATGTTAATGTAACATTTTGAACATTTTTAGAACTTTTAAAATAACAATGTTAACATTTTTGTTACTTATTGGAAATGTTCGGAAAATGCTCTTCCAACCTAAAATTGCTCTCCCAGCATGCACTTGATTTATGTGTCCGTTTCATCATATCACTTTCTGACAGGGATATAAACAGTTCAGTTTATTTCTCAATGTCACCGACTTGATGAATCTCAATTGTCAATCAAACCGCAGAAAGCCAAGCGTAAACGCATGATAAATGTTTACGTTTTCTGGCCGTAACTGAAATAGAGATGAGGTCGAATTGCTCAGCCGATGATTGACAGCTACCTCTCTCACCTCATCTCCGCCTCCCTTGTGTCAGAGTGCCGGTAACTGATTCATCGCTCAGAGCTGATCTGATCTGTATTGCAGGAAACAGAGGGTTTGACTCACTGGGCTGAAAGTCTGTTACCCACAATCCCCTGCTGATTTCCTGGAATGACAGTCATCACTAAATGACGCAAATAATCAAACATAAAAACAGGGAAGGGGAGAGACTCCAACATCAGCAGGCTTTGAACATTTCACTCATCAGAAATAACAGCGCTCGAGTAACATCCAACAGAGAGCCATTAAACAGTAAATTACCTCATGCAGTGAAAGAGGGATAAATTGCTTTGAAAAGCTAACGTAATTAATTCTGATAGCATTTGTGTACATCCATCCACCTGTAAAGCAAAAATTATGCATGTGATATAAAACATTAACTCGGGTAAGTTAAGCAGAGGGCTGAATGTGTTAGGCTTTTTTTTGACTGCTGTACTGTAGTCTTTTTTCTTTCTGGCTCTTAAAAATGTTGACTTATTTGACTGGGGCCAGTAAGTATCTGCCCAGAACACTCCTAGCGGCCACCTAACAACACCTTAGCAACCACCCAGAACACCCTAGTAACTGCATAGCAACACCTCGACAACCACCCATAATTTAGAAAATGTCATCTGTAGCTTAATGCAAGTTCTTTATGAATTCATTTAGCCGTTCTTTAAAATATAAACAGCTTCAGTCACATTCTGAAAACTACCTGAACCCTCTTAGCTTATTATATTATCCAAAAACAACAAACAGAATGACCCTAGCAAATAAAAATCTGATCTTGAAGTGAAATCTGGCGAGTTCTTCAATTGTTTCTCGGATGAGCAACTGTCGTGAGATGAGAAACCTCAAGAAGAGGAATGAGGATTAGTAACGTACCGTTAAGAAAGGCTTCCACGCTGACCTTTGTTTTTCGCACGACTATAATTGTGGGAGAGATTGTTGAGCTAGAGGGATTTCTAAATGTGACTGTGTTTTAGGATGTGGGGACGTCTCCCACACAATCATAGAGCAATACAGAAGGTTCCATCTCTACGCATGAGGAGGAGGCTGGAGCTGGTAGGACAGTAGATCAGACAACACGATGCCAAAAACCAGGGATCATACAGTACAGATACTCTGTAAAATACACACTGAGGAGACAGCGAACGCCAACGTACACAGCCAGGCGTTACTTGTGATAAACACGCGCACCACGGATCTCTCAAATTAGCAGCAGTGGCACAAACAAGCTAACAGTACAGAACAACAACAGAGAGAAAAAGAACGGTGGTTCTTTCTTGTCGTAATGCCAAACTCTTTTTCTGAGGCCTCAGTGTTTTATGTGCTAAGAACCGATTTATTTACAGGGACGTAAGATATGACCAACAACTTACAGTCTTTTAGGCATCATCGACAGAACGTAGGCTAACGTTCTGTAAAAGTTCCCTCAAAACTATCATTCTTGTAGTAACGTTAGTAGAACGCTTTTGAACTTTATTTATCATATACACCAAAAATGTAAAGTTGTTAGTGGAACCTTTTAAAAACATTACAGAATGTTCTTTTAACCAACTAATAATGTTAATACGACATCTAAAAATGTGGCCGTTTTAAACATTCCTGGAACATTTAGAATGACATTTTTAATGTTTTTGTTACTTAAAGTAAACATTAAGGAAACGTTCTTACAACCTAAAATTGCTGGGAAAGCAGTTTCACAATGCAACGTGTCCATCATGCAGAAGGTATACCCAGAATGCACTGCAACAAGCTATTATAATATATAGATATAATACATTCAATACCAAAACCTGTCAGTAAACATGAAATGACAAGAGACTAAGAGAGACAATCAAGTTGAGATGGAACTGTAATGACAATGAAAAATAATGAAAAATACAGCAAATGTTTAGACGAGCAGGAGGAAAGTGTGAGATGATTTATCCAGGAATAAAGACAGTGATATAAGATGTGGGAGGACATCGTGTATCTGTAACTAAAATAACATAGTGATGGAGCTATAAAAACATTTATCGACAGATAATCTCAATAAGATATAAAATAAGATATTTGAGAAAAACATTTTAAAATCCCTTTTTTTAACTCGACTGATGTAACACGAAATAATGTCTTAACAAAACGTAAAAATACAGAACGATTTCAGCGACGTTTAAGGAAATATCATCCGGTCAGTATTAAATATCGACTGGAAAAGAATGAAACGGAAAGATTATGAAATAATACAAATACCAGCACATGTGTGATGCATGTGACATACAGTAAGTTCCCTGAGGCTGTACAGTAACGTGAAGTGACTGTAAAGATGAGAAAACCTGCGTACACAGACCGAAAATCCTTCACACAGAACTGGCAAGTCACACATGAGGACATCAGAAAAAACAAACACGCCCATGAAGCAACAGCAGAGTTAAAGTGAGTTGTTGACAAATGGTCATACTTCAAACATATTTGTAAAAGGAATTTGTTTTAGGTGTAAAAGGCTTTTTAAAAAATACTTTGAACATCTTTTTAAAAACGAGTCTACAATTAATGTGTGTCCACAATTAAAAAGCTGAGTAAAGTGTGTGTGTGAGCGAGTAAAAGAGAGAGAGAATAAAACTCATCAATTACAATGCTGTTGTGGTTGGCAGGCCTCTCCAGAGAATCCAAAGGCACTTAATCTAATAAACTGGAGACTAGACTTTTGGCAGACTAGTTTGTCTGCATCGTGGTCCAGCTTCTGGTGTGTGTATGTGCATGCATACCAAAAGATGCAGCTGAACACTGAAGATCTAACAAATCAAATTAATATACATTGGACATTATATTTACATTTATGCATTACATATCGAATCCTTTCATATTAAATGGCAAGAATCATGTGAGAATAATCATGCCGCTAAACTACATTTCCCATAATTCTCTGTGGAAAACAGCATCAACATTTGCATGTTTTGCTCTTCATTTTTTTCAGGAAGAGGAAACAAGCATAAAACAGGCCAAACAGGCTTGTTGTCCTAAAAATGGGTGACATTCAATTTTACAAACATTTTATCTATTTACACATGACCTTTGACCCTCCTTTGCAGAAGTTGGTTCTGTGGAGGTTCATAATGGTCTTTCATTGCTGCGGGTCTGATATTTGAGCATTTGTCTCTTGAGCTGTTCAGAAGTATGTCATACAGAACTGTGAATGATTCAACATTGAAAACACAGATGGCGTTTGGAGGGCTTTTGCTTTTTTTCTGCTTCCTAACGACACACAGTCCAAGTCTCCTTATACGGCAGTGAGATTTTTCGTCACTGCCAGCAAAAGAACCAAACAACACATTTCTGGTGCCAGTTTTGACCGGTTCTGGGACGGTATGACCGGTGTGCGGGCCAGAAAGGAACTGCTATTTCAGAGCACCATCAGAGCGCACCAAATAAACCAAACGTTTGTGCATGAATCCAGAGCAGAACTGCATCGTCTTTCTTCATACAAATCCTCCTTTTAAACTTCATAATAATATTATTTACAAATCAAATCACATGGGACAAAATGTATCAGTGGTTCAGTTTTAGCTAATCTGAGGTGATAGAATGACAACCAACGGTAACGATGCAAAAAATTCAGCCAAGCTTACGTTATGCAAATGAGCGGCAATTTAATGTAGACAAGACTAGCAATCAGAGTGAACACTGGAACCCAGCTAACAATTTTAGATCGTAAGAACGTTTTTTTTTACATTGCATTAATGTTACTGCTTGGTTATAAAACATCACTCATGTTAATCATTTTAATTCTGTAACATTTTTAAAACATTCCTACAATGTTAAAAACACATTCTACTAATGTTGCTATGAGAATGTTTTTGATAACTTTGAAAGAACTTTTTGAGAATGTTAGTCAAGGCTCTGAGAATGTTCTCTGTTAGCTGGAACATCAGGTTGTAAAATTGTGACCAGCTTAAGCTGGATTTTCCAGCAGAGAGTGTCTGGGAAGGGATTCAAAGAGCACAGTGTACCGGAAGGCCATCACCAGCCTGTCAGAACTGATGCTTCAGAGTTCTGATTAACTGACTGAGGTTCTTGGGTCTCGGGTCCCGGACTCCACAGCCGACAGGCTGTCAGTGCGGGCCACGTTCATCAAAACATGACACGTTCAGACTGTTAACACCAGCCTTTTCAGGGCACTCAGCACACAGAGAGACACACACTGACCCTTAACTGCCAGCAGGATGTGATGAACATCTTCAGCTTACTTGTTGGGTAGATTTAACAGGTTATAATATAGAGTTCAGGTTCTGAAACTGAATATAAGAGGGAAGCAATATTAAACACAACATAAAACAGCATTTGGGAAACGTTTACCTAATCTAAACACATACAGTATTTTCAGGTGAATTTGAAAAATCAGCAGGAATGAATGTAGAACAATAATGTAAATGGTTGGGATTTGATTGGCTGGTGAGTTTTACACTGTGCTATTATTGGTTGGCACGATGATGCAGCCCTGATTACATCATCAGAGAAGTAACATTGTCTCAGAGGTGGAGATAGTTTTTTTAAAAAATGATAATTTTGTCTTCAAAGAGACAATAAAAAACTATTTACCAATAGCTGCTGACGGCTGTCACTGTTAACCGCCACATTAAATCTGATTGGCTGACACACTGAGGCAACACACAGGTTCTGTTTTGCTGTTTCAGTGATATATGTCAGGTGATGGTGACATTTTAAATGTGATCAAATGCTTGCAGCAGCAGAAAATCACATTCAGTCATGTTGTGATGCCAGACTCTGTTTCTCTCTCTCTTACTGTTGCTTCTTTAAATGTTGTGCTGAACCTTTCGAACGGAACTGAACCTTTTTTTGCTGTTTTTTGCACTTCTCGTTTCAGCTGTGCTAAGATCTGATGCTAGTTCTGCAAACCTCAGTCAACAAACCTCTGAATGTTGCTGTATGTTTTGTGAATTAATTTACCATGATGCTCTGCTCTGCTGATCGCTGTTGTGCTGCCATATGCCACACACACACACACACTAGAACTAGTCAATACTGCCTATATGAAAATGCCTTTTAAAGCAACGACGTAACTTCAATTTAGATTCTTTGTAATGATTACCTATCTATCATTTTTTAGGTTGTAGGAATGTTTCCCTGACGTTTCCCTAACTTGTTACTTACAATTTAGGGATGTTTTTGTCTGGCAATGTATTATTTTGACAACTTATAAAAATGTTATTCAATTTTTTTTTATTGTGTATCTACTAATGTTACTGCAAGAATGTTTTTGATAAACTTGAGATAACTTTTAGAGAACTCTAGCTAACATTCTGAGACTGCTTCCTGCTAGCTGGATAACATTTCACTCAAGTCACCATAAACCATTGAAACCTGTGTGTATGTGTGTGTGTGTGTGTGTGTGTGTGTTCGCACTAAATCTCTGCACACAGTTTTGCATTTAATTGAACTTTAAAAAAGTCCAGAGGAAACACAATGTAACTGCTCTTTTCGGACGCGGCACATTCCTCTTACCTGTCAGATAGACGCTCGATTAACTTCAGACCCATCTTGCTTTGCATTCTCAGCTCTGAGTGGACAGTCGATCGCAGATGGTGAACCAAACCAGTAGGGCACATGAATCAGCTGGACTGGGCTTCATCTCCAGCTGTCTGGCTGTGTGTGATGATCTTGGATCTAACTCAGTGCTGATCTTCTGCTCAATGGAGCACCTGCTGAGACGCCTGGCTGGTGAAGATCAATCAAGACCGGAGAATCTAACATGTCCTCAGAATTGGGCAGCTGTAGCCAGTCTACACTGCTCACCCAGGAGTTCATGTTCAACTCACTAGCAGGATCCGATCTGATTAGACAGCTGAGTTTATTAGATGTGTATAAGTTCATTCTATCAAAGAGATGAACACTATATAAGACCGGAATCTTCTCCACCAACCAGAATTACAATGAAGTGAGAAATATAGGCAAATATAGACCGTAAACATGATCAATAAGTTCAATAAGCTGGAATTAAGGAACATGTGAATGTCTCGCTTTGACTCTTTGTGTGGGCCGCGGGTGTCTGACTGTAAAATGAACCGGAGCAACAGGAAATGAACTGACTGGATCTGAAAGAAAAGGAAGCTGGAGAGGACACATCTTGCGGCGTGGGAAAGGGTATCACACTGTTCTTCAAGAGATGATGAGTTAAAGTGTTTGAAGTCAGGCAGAGATACAGCCGATTGGCTCTCTGGAAGGATTCTCTCCATCTGGTTCCGTGATGAAGCCAAAAGCAGCTCAGACAAATTAAGATAGGAAAGCTTTTTAGTTTTGATCAACATTCCCGGTATAAACTCTCCAGGATAATGTGACCAGGCTAATAGTAAAGTATTAGTAATTTATCTAGAAGGAACAAGAGCTCATAAGTACATTCTTATTCTGTCTGGTGTAAAGACAGCAACAAAAAGGATCTTTTCCTGGTCTGCTCATATATCTGCAGTGGTTTCCTCTTTGCTCTTTCTGATAAATGAACTGAGCTCAAATTTGATGGAGCATTTTACCCCGAGCTACGATATATTACATGCAACATTTCTGCTCCCACGATCTCCTCCCTCCCCTTCAGTAAAGACACACGTCGTATTTTCTATCTGACAACATTCTCAAACACAGTCTTTATTCTACAGCCTCAATACAGTACGTCAGATCAGAGTCGTTAAACCAATGAGAAACAACAATGTGCCCTTTTAATCTCCGTGGCAACATCAACCAGTTCCAAGTTTACAGGACTATCCCAGCTAACAAAGAACAGTCTCAGAACATTGGCTATTGTTCTCTAAAAGTTATCAAAGTTATCAAAAAACATTCTTGCGGTAACATTAGTAGAACATTTTTTGACCGCTATATATCACATATCAAAAACTTTATTCTTAACTTGTTAGGGGAATGTTTTAAAACGTTACATAATTTAATGTTTTAACAATGTTCTTGTATTGTATTTATACAATGTTCAAAACTGAATATTCCTAACTTTCAAAATAACCTTTTTAACGTTTGTGTTACTTAATGGAAATGTTACGGAAATGTTCCTTCAAACTGAAATGGTTGTCGGAAATGTTTCTTTCAGCTAAGATGTATGCTAAAAATCTGAGTTCAAAATCTGGATTGTGAAATATCTCATTTTCCTTTAAACGGAACAGGCTGGAGGAAGTTTCCTCTGGCTCGCAATACAAAAAATGATCCATCATTTCTATCTGGACATTTTAGTGATACACTTATCATTCTTTGGCTGACCTGAATCTGCCCCAGTCCAACAGAAGCATCACCAGGCAGACCACCTGTCAGTCAAACAAGGCTGGCTTCTTATTGGACAACGGTGGTGGGGTGTAACCGCCCTTGCAGGTAAGTGATTGAATGAAATGTGTTGATGAAACAGATACTGCAGTGCTGAGCTTTATCCAGGATTATATCTGACGCAGCCGTATGTGGAAAACTAATCACACGTGTGGGTATTGATCTCATCACCTCTCCACAGGGATGATGAAGAGAAAAATCCGTCTGCTGCCCGTGTGTTGCTGTGAATCCAGAAATCAGCTCATGAGTTTGTTTATATTTGCACCCACACAAAAACCCACCATCATTTCCGCCGAAATACCGTAGTTTCTACACTGCTTCTACTGTAAAAAATGTTGAAGTTTTAGAATTAAAAAAGAAAAGCAATGAAAAATCCATCCGTCTAGGTCACGAATAAAATTATGTAAAATTGACCTTGTTAACTCATTTGTTTTTGAAACGTTTTCAAATCATGATGTGATAACATGAAACATCAGGTTTTCACAACCTTGTGAAGTCCATTCCAGCTCAATGGCATGCAGAAATATCGGCAAATTTAGAAATGATTGCCTAAATTGATTCGCAGTGATTGCCTGTGACAGAATTCATATTAATTAGAACATAATGGCATTTAAATCAATAAATGTATCATTGTCCAATCGTCACGCTGTCACATTTCTAACACACGTCCACACAGACAGAAGAGTGAAAGGTCTGCGCAGGAAGGCAGAGAGGAAGATGATGGAGAACATTCTGTTTGCTTCCTGCGAAAGGGCAAAATAATCTTAATCAGATCTTAATGAGGGAAGTCGAATCACTCGCTCCCGCAGGCTGTTGGTCACAGCTGTCCCTCCCACGGTGCTGTGTCACTGGACCAGACCCTGTCAACAGCGCCAACAAACCCCCTCAAAACACGCCAAACATTCTGTCAGCTTTACAGCTTACACTTGTACAGCATAACAGCTTCATTAATGACCAATCAGTGTGTTTGCTAATTGTTCTCTGATATTCTGTTCTACTCTTCTCCTGTTTTATTTTATTCTGTTCATGCGTTCTGTTCTCTTCTTATGTGTTCTGTTCTCCTCTTATGTGTTCTGTTCTCCTCTCATGTGTTCTGTTCTCCTCTTATGTGTTCTGTTCTCCTCTCATGCGTTCTGTTCTCCTCTCATGTGTTCTGTTCTCCTCTCATGTGTTCTGTTCTCCTCTCATGCGTTCTGTTCTCCTCTCATGCGTTCTGTTCTCCTCTCATGTGTTCTGTTCTCCTCTCATGCGTTCTGTTCTCCTCTCATGCGTTCTGTTCTCCTCTGATGTGTTCTGTTCTCCTCTGATGTGTTCTATTGTAGTATAATAGAATAGTATAATTTTCTGCTTATTTGTTAATTCTGTTCTGCTATATGCTCTGTTCTTCCCCTTTCTGCTCTAGCCAGTTCTGATTCTAATTTGTGAGATGTATCATAGCCATTTTCTAAGTGCCTCTGATGGATCTTCTCTCTCTCCATCTCTCCCTCTCTCTGCTGTTTTGCAGCCTCAGGGTCTGGCTTCGCTCTGATTGGTTTTACTGGCAGCAGTTCAAAACTTGGATGTCGGCTTCCTGGTGGCTTTCATAATGAAGATGGTTCTGCACATAAATGATAGCGGAGCAATTTCCTTTTCATTTATTCTGGAGAAAAGCAAAGTGCCTCCATAAGTGTATCATTCTGTGTCAGAAAGACCAGAGCTTGTATATTCATCATGACATCCTCTTCAGAGGTTAAACCAGAACCAGAGCTGTTTAATCTGGAACAGAACAGCATAAGAATGCCCTCAAGAGTCTGACATTTAACTCCAGTACAGAGAGAGAGAGAGAGAGAGAGAGAGAAAAGGGTTAAAGGTTTGGGTAGTTAAAAAAACCGGTAATTCATAACTCACCATCTCACCATCATGTCATTCCAAACTCTTGATTTTTGTTTTCCTGCAGAACACAAGAGATTTCTATACAATGATGGTTTAGGAAGGCTGCTTTAGAGCATCATTAATGAAGCTGATTGGTGCTAAACACAGGAGCTCTGAAGCCAGTCAATAGACAGACCTTTAGCTACTCGTTTTTAAAATGTTTATATTACACTTTATCAAATGTAGTTTTTTTTTTGCTTAGTGTGATCGTATGATTTCAGAACTCTTGGAATTCAACAGTCACATACACTTTAAAACTGTACGTATAACAACTGTTTTAAAAACAGCTTAAACAGTCTTTGTTACAGAACAAAGACAATCATGAGAGTCTGGAACAACATGAGCTGATGTGAACGCACAGTGACATTTTCAGCTTTAAGGCAAAGCGCAGTTTATTTATTCATAACGTTAATAAACAGATGATTCAGACACAGTCCTCTATCAAATCAAGATCCAATCTGAGTCACACTGGACCGAGGTCTGATGAACAGATATCTGAATTGTCCCTTTGTTAAAGAAACACAGCTCACAAATATAAACCATTAAATCTGTCGTCCTTTACTCTCCCTTATGCTATTCCAAACTCAAAGAATAAAATTCATGCACAAAGGAGAAATTCTCAACATGCGCATGTTGACGGGTTTTTGGGTGCGCTGTCCCTTTAAGCTCGCACTTTAAAAATGACTGGAGATTGGAGTTCAGGTCCCCTGGTTATATTATTAATCAGGAAACTCTGATTGCTTTATTCGCTCTGCTATGTAATCGCGGTGTAATTTTCCTCATGAGAACCACAGAGGAACTTCACATTAAAAAGTATTAGGCAGTAAATGAGGCAGGAGTGTTTATTTATGAGCCCACGCTGGTCACACGCTCCTAAACTGTTTTTTTTAACCTCGCCTGCAATTAAACACGACGCTTTGATAAATGACTTCAGCGTGAATTAGATGTTCGTTTGTGGGGGCCATTACTGGCCGGGGTGATAACCTGTGGTACAGAATAAGAGGCGAAACAATATCTCCTTGTCTGCTGATCATTAGTGGAAATTAAGACTAATCTCTAGCAGTCTTTCAAACTTAGCAGGAAGCGCATTTGTAACCATGGCGACATTTACAGCCTCAGCGTGATGCGAGCAGGGCCTGTCTTGGGTTTGCAGTGGTTTGTGGGAAGTTTCCTGGTAAATGCACAGCGGTGATGATGAGACACTTATGGGGGCCCCAAGGTTCCGTCCAATCAAAACACTTTTAATGACATTCCATCCACATGCGGAGGCCCCGCCCCCCGGAGCGAGGTCTGCTGTCCTCAGTGATAATGGTTTCATGAAAGATTGAACAGACAGAGCAGTTATCACTGTTCTGAGGCCACACACAGACTCTCTGCCTGTCTCATCGCTGTCATTGATCTTATTATGTGTCTTCATGCTGGAGGAAAACGTTAAGGGTTCAGAAACGCTCGCTGACGTCCAAACTGAGCATGTGGAGATGAAGCAATAACATTTTATATGTTACACTAATGACAAACTGATGCCACACCACTAGACCGCCACACCGTGACCTTATGACGCCACGCTTGAGCAGGAGTCCTGCGCCATCTGCTGGTAAATACGTTTATGGCGCTGATAACGAGTTTGGGTTGGAAGTTGTAAGATTTTTTAGTTTAGTTTAGTTTAGATGTGCATTTGTCATTTTATTATATATTTATGTGTAATATTGCTATATAAGGTAAATTCATTTTTGTTTCAGATTAGTTTAGTTTTTATTTGTTTTCAGTTAATAATTTTAGTGCTTCATCTTAAACTTATTTCTTATTTACTTATTTGGAAACATTTCCAATTTTTATTTAGCTTTTAAATAATCTTTATGCCTATATTTCTATTGCAGTTAGAAGAAATGTTAGTTTTGTTAGTTTTAATAACTTATAATAATCTTGGTCTAAGGTTACATTTAACTGAAACCAACGTCCACTAGGAAATAAGAAAATATGTCAACAAAACAGTTGAGAAGTTCTGATCATATTTATTGGTATTCTTTTGATGAGTCTTATGATGTGAGATACAGGGATTTTTACACTCCTACCAAAAACACACGAGGCAGGAAACGTTGTGCAACAAGACAACAAGTGAAACAAAAAGAGTTTTTTTTTTAATTAAATTCTAACGTGTAATATTTTGTCCAGAAAACACCACAGGCTCTCGAACGGAACATCAGGTCACATGACTTCCTCCTACCAAGTGTCTCTAAGGTCACATGACCAACACAATTTATTCAGTATGTGTCAAACGCATGTCAAAATAAACCCCATTTATAAAAGAAAATTGGCCCAATCTAAATACTAACAAACACACTTTAAAGTCCAGAATTCTGGTCCAATAAGTGTCTTCTTTTGAAAGTATTTGTAATGTGAACTGATAAGATCGCTGGAGGGGTATTATAATTATTCGATTAGCACATCAAGAAAAGACAAGCAAGAGATTACCGTGACTGTGGCGCTAGTACAGTACAGTAGTTACATGATTGTGACCCTCTCAGGTGAAAAGTGGGCGGCGGCTGGTCTCTTGTGATTGGTCCGCGTCTGACTGGCGTCCAGTCCGCGTCTGATCCGCTTTAGTTTCCGGTTCAAGCAGGGAAGCAGCAACACTATTTTTCCAACAATCACTGTGATGGGCAGCACCAGCGCCAGCACAAAATTGGGCGGCATGTAGAATCGGTACGACTCTTCCAGAAACGCCCTCTGCCAGCCGAAAAGCAGAACGTGGAAGGTGCAGATGAGCAGAGCAATATATCCTAAAGTGGACTGAGACAATTTAGGTTGAGTTAGCAAAGTTTAGGCAACTATACTGTAAAAAACAAAAAAAGAAGATTCAGGAGCTATTTTGTATTTTATTTGCATCAGATATACTGTATTTATCTAAGGAATGTCTAAAAGCTATTGAAGTTGCTCTCAGTAGAAATGGCCTCTTTTCTGTTGTCTCACCTGGATAAAGCTGAACTCTCGCCAGTTGAGGGCGCTGTGGATCGATGGAATGGAGGTGACAGCCAGCAGAGAGAGAAGCCCCAGACCCATAATGCCAAAGGAAATGTACATCTCTACCCTCCACACCTCCTCTTCATTCCACGAGTTCTCTATGTTGGCATGTACCTACAGAGGAACACGAGTCAAACGTCACAACTAGTCTTGTTCATGTGTCGGAACAAAACTCACACACTCGGCCACCTCAGAACAGTGCAGTTCTTATGTTTTCTTGTTTTGGTTAGAAATGAACTAAAAATATGTTATTAGGCAAGTACATGACAGATTAGTGTTTAAAACGATGTCTTTACATTCCCCTGATTCAGGGTGAAAAGTATATAATAATGATTATTAATTTGAGCGGTTGGTTCTTTAAACAGAAAGAAGAAGATCCGGCTACTATATCACATGCCTGCTTGTTCTTACAGCGGTTGTTGAGAATTTAAACTTGTTTTCCATGTTAGGAAAACAACTGTGTAAGCAACTTGCAATTGCATGTTTTGAACAGAGATGGCGGTAGAGAGGCAAACGTTACAGACTGCAGCTTTACGTAAACATGTTTTGTGGGTTATGTAAATGTATGAGAACTGTGTGTGTCACACACTTGCTGATAGGCCATGTTGAGAACCAGGTATCTCTCCGAGCGTCTCATAGGAAGACAGAGGCTGTACAAAACATGGATGCAGCCGAAGAAGAAACTGAGCAAACCAAGCTGTTTGCGGCTCTCCAGCCAGCCCTCCAGCCAGGCCGGGAACCGGCGGTACTTCGTCCCGTAGATGAGCTGGTACACGGCCGCTAGCTGTCCCGCTAAATACACCAGCGCTAGCAGAACTATAGCCACCACAGGCAGCGTCCGGTTTACCATCTCTACTGGAATCTTGTAAAAAAAACTCTGTCTGGTCTTGGTGTAAGGATGGATAATGTCCCGGGTAAAGGAATAGGCGAAGAAGAAGATGGACAGAGCGACGGCGGTGAGAACAGGACCTTTCCAGGCCGTGAAGAGGTGCAGAGGTATGTTCTCGATCTCTCGGGCTGAGGTGAGGGCGCCCATATCCACCGGGATAAACGTGAGCTGTCGGGCCATCTCCATGATCTGCTGCCGGCCGTCCACTGAGTTACTGCATATATAGACCTACAGACACACGTTACAATGAATGTAAAGCTGTTACAGTCACAATATTTCACATGAATACATACAAATCTATTTTTAGCCTCTGCCTGAATTGATTGGTATCGGAAGCAAATAATAATATTTGACAAGGATATCACTCGTCTATATCGTGATACTGATACACACAGACACTCAGACGCTCGTCTGATGTGCATTGTACCGTTTTCATACTTCGGAAGGAAGTAACATCCCAGAGCAGAACTTTGAATTCTTGATTTTTAAAGCTGCAATTTGTAACTTTCGCCTCTGTATCGCCATCTTTGTTTGACAGATAAAATGTCAGGTCACTTTACGTGCTTTTCATTGCGTACGTCGGTACGTAATCAGGGTAAGGTAAGCAGATCGTGTTGAACACTTATCTGTCATGTACTTGATCAGTAAGTGATTTCTGTTTATTTTTTTATTAAAATAAAGTTACAGTTTGCAGCTTTAATGTGGCAGACTTTTGGACCCCACTGTACATTAACATCAGCCAGCAGCTACTGTAAAACCTTCCAGCAGAACAGAGACTGTAACTAATTCATTGAGCTTCTAAATGTAAAATCAACAGAGATTTGAGCAGGTTCACTTTGAGCTGTGAAATTAAAAGATTTTAATAATGGAGTTTTCACAGAGGATCCACATCTGTTCATCATTCCGGTCTGTTGTTGTGTATGTCTAGCTGGATGAAATCTCCTTTAATACAGTATGACATAACAGTTCTCTCATTCTCCTCTTCCTCATCCTCTCTTGACCGACACTAAATCCCTCACGTCTCTCATTAGCATATTGAAAGCTACTGTATGTTTAAACCAAAATATCTTGATGACACCCCAGCTCCTCCAACAGGAAACGTTCTCAGAACATTGGCTGGCATTCTCCAAATGTTCTCTCAACGTTGTGAAAAACATTCTTGCAGTAACGTTAGTAGCACTTTATATACATTATATATACGTTATATAAACGTTATATCTCATACCAAAATGTTATTGTTAAGTTGTTGTAATGTTTTAAAAAGTTATGGAATTAAAAAATTTTAAATAACGTTCTTATAAGCAAGCAATAACATTTACATAAAAACAGGATGCTTTGAACATTCTTTTAACTTTCAAAATAACATTTTTAACATTTTTGTAACTAATGAAAACGTTCTTACACCCTGAAGTTGTTAGCAGGGCTAGCCTAGGACCATATGAGCGTCTCATTTTCGGCTCTCTCTGCATATAAATCTGGAAAAGGAATATGTATTTTAACACTGAAAAAATGACCTTATCTTTAAAAGTAGACATTTATGAGCAGTGCTGTAAGTGGAGCAGAGTCCAGGTTTGAGACCGTCTCCGTTCACACCTCAGACAGACTGTACTGATGTTCTGCCAGGAGCCCAGTCCAAACATCACGAGCTTTTCTGTATTCAATTCACCACACAGAACTTAAAAGCAGAAAGAGGTGCTTGTTAAACGAGAACCCAGCACGTTTAAATTCCTCTGCTCTCCTGTGGTGTTGATCGGAAGCGTCCATGAAAGCAACATGAACTCAAAACTACAAATGAAGCAAAATTGCATTACCTGTCGACTTGAGTCTCTTGGGCCCGACTGCATGGCCCACGATGAGATTACGTTGAATCCCTTCACCACAATGGATTCTGGGAAGAGTGACGCTAAGTATTCTGCATTGGACTCTGGATACTGGTTCATGCGCCTGTTGTTGCTGACATCCACCAGTATTTTTCCCGCCAGCAGATGTTTGATGTCCCACAGGGAGGAATAGTGTTCACGACGAATGGCCAGGAACACGATGTTGGCCTTCCCCACTGCGTCCTCGTTATGGGTCACATCTACAACATGTGGAAAGGATTCAGCAGCTCTCTTGGGCTGACGGCTCCCCACCACCACGTGAAACCCACTGCGAAGCAGACGGATGGTCAAGCTTTTGGAGAAGTCCCCAGAAC
Organism: Botia almorhae; assembly: GCA_036877575.1. Classification (NCBI taxonomy): domain Eukaryota; kingdom Metazoa; phylum Chordata; class Actinopteri; order Cypriniformes; family Botiidae; genus Botia; species Botia almorhae. Next base: position 234,472 of record JAZGTJ010000077.1, read on the forward strand.
CGATGATGGCGACAGCGGGCTTGCTGGACCCCTCCTTAGACCCGTTCTTCAGCCCGTTGGGCAGGAAGGAGACTGTGGTGCTGGCCGGGCTACTGCCAAGCAGGGAAATGGAGTCCATTTTCTGGCCCAAAGCACCTTACACTGGATCTAAAGTCAAAAATGGGATAAAATCGTGTTAGTTGAGATCTCATATTTGCAGGCCATTTTTAAACCATTGCTGTTTATCTATGTAAAACTATCAGTTTATGAGATTCATTAGACGACCCAAAAAGATAATATTACTCCTAATTTTATTTGCCTGGAATTTTATCCCAAATTATGTTCCCACTATAAACCTGTAAATGTTACAGACAAAATCTCACCAAGCCTGTCAAAATAGCCATATGAAATTCCAAAATTAAAAAACTGTAAGTACAATATTTTGATGTTTTTCAGAATTAAGCATTTTGTGCTTAGTTTTTATCTGATTGCATTTAGCATGACAGCTGATCCTGGCGAAAATCATATTTACATCCACAGGTTGGATGCACGGACATGGGTTTCCTCATACAAATAGAATAGAACAGAATACAGAACAGAATATTCTTCAACGCTGTGCGTTTAAAATCTGACATATCTGTTCTGATCGCCGTCGGTGATGTTATGCTCGTATAAAAACAATTCGTATGAAATCGTTATTTATTTCGCCAAAAAAAGGACGAAAAGCACCTACATATTTTCCGGTAGCAATAACAAGTTACTCTCTGCATCACGAATTATGCGAATCTGGCGCGTTATAAATGTCACTGAGGAAAGCATCTCAAGGTTATTGTAAGGTTACCTGTTAAGGAATCTGGCGTGGCACCATCAAGCAAACAGATGATTTGTATTTACGCCGCCCTCTGTGCGTCTGATGTCCCACACTTACAGTCGGGCACAGACATGCAGCGTCTCTTACACTGCATGCCAAATATTATTGAGTATGAACGCATGACACTTTACACCTCCAGGGGGCGCACAGGGGCTCAAACGCCGAAATCTCCATTGAAACTCATGCAAATCTCAGAGGGTCATTTATCTCATTGTCTCACTGTGCATATTTGTGCACCCGAGACTATAATCATTTAAATACATACAATACAGACTGGCACATCACATACAAAAAAATCTACGCCAAGCGACGTATGAAAAATAAGGCTTAAGGTGTAATCGCGAACGACTGTGATTCGTTCCGATTCAACCCGCTGAGAAAAACAACACGCATCAGGCGCTATTACAGCTGCAGGTTGGGCAATACTTTTTCATCTAATTATAATCGTATTATAAACATAATCACATCCTAAATATAATCATATTTAGGTATATAATCATATTTAGGAACGTAGGTTTTACCGAATTAGCAAATGTTAGCAAACACGGGAATATTATTTAGTAGACCCACGGTGCGTGACCAATTGAAACCCCGCCCACTTTGAAACCTATGTTTCATGATCATTTGCGGTTCTTGTTTGTTGCATTTCAATGTTCTGACACATTGGAGCACTGCAGCAGAGGTGGGCTGCTATCTGATACCCTGCGGTCCATCTCTGTCCTCAGATGCGAGGACAGAGGAACTATCTGAGCTGGCGACTGAATATTGTTGATTCACACTTAATTGATCTTGTGCCCTTAAACGAGACACGTTATAGCTCGTTTTAATAGATATTTATATATATTTATCGGAAGACAAGACAAAGATAATGATTAAAAATAAAAATAGTACATAAGAATATATACACAGACTACATCGCTTATTTCTTCAATAAAAATGTATAAAATCAGCTGCAACACACATGCACTTTACTGATTTAAAATTGGTCTACTTTATTTATATCTACTGCAAACAAGTTCCTACACGGTTGTTTTTTTATTTTTAACACAAAGGAAAGCTTGTAATCTAGCCTCAGTGAATACAATAACAGTGTATCAAACATGACAGAGGGCTTTTATCATTTCATTACAATTAAAATGCCCATCAGATGGGCTTAACAGATTAACATCAGATTGAACAAGTACAACAGTATCCCACTGTCCCTCAGTCACCCCTCATACTCTAAACCTCCACAGACTGACTGTACACTGCACAGAGTTAAAACAGTCAACACCGGATTAACAGCACAAAACACACGACAACACACTTCGGACCATAACGTCAGCACAGCAGCTAGACCATAACATTTGTAGAAGTCATAGCCAGCTGTAATTAAATCACACACAAACTGTAGATCGCACAAACACCCACTTGCTTTGACTCAACTGTTTTTGCTTTAAATTCAACTACCTAACGTAACCAACTACCTAATTCAACTTCCTGGTTTAGTTTTAACCATGACCATAAACTGTTGGGTCACCTCATCATTGAGATGAGCCCACTGCTCCATTGTAACTTACCACACATGCGATATCGCATTTTACGTTTATATTATCAGCTCCACACTCATATAGTATAAATTAGAGACAATAAAAGTAGACTGTGATATTTACACTTTTTAACTTTGTGTCAAAATTCATGAAACCTTTAGGGCTATTTGGCAACACTGTGGACTAAGATGGAACCCGCAGGAAGAGCATGTTGACAACAACATGAATTTCTCCAAAAATACCTCCTTTTATCCTCCAGCCCTGCATTGAATCAATTCACACTGCTGTTTGTTCGCATTCTCTCTCACTGCTGTAGCTTCAGGCACGCACAATACAGGAAGCCTTTTGTTCATAACAGCAGTAATGTCATTTGTACTCTGAGATACATAACTTGATAAACTGAGTAAACCCTAACAACCACAACACACTCATTATGGAGGCCGAATTCGAAAAGCCAACCACAACCTCTTAGAAAAAACAGAAAAATTCATTTGTACCTGCAAATATTATTAGCTCATTTCTGAACTCTTTTGTCCCAAACTGTCCTACAAAATGTTTGTTCCAGTTTCCATTCCTCAATAAACTATAAATAGATTTAAAGGTTTTTTGTAATATGCAAAATAGGTCATTTTTTATTCTAAGGGATTAATAATGGCACCAGGGACTTCAGTTTCTTTAACTGTAGGCCTGTAAACTCACTACATCAATGTAACTGTTCTCTCTTCACTTGAACTCATAGACTTATATTTGTGTCTGAAGTTCACACACCCTGTGGGCCGGTTTCATTTCTGAGAGATGACGATCTAATTACATCAGCCAATTTCCCTCGCAGCTTCACTCATGACCATCCTGTGATCTGCTTCTGTCCTGTATGAACAGTTCTCAAAACATTCAGTGCTGTTTCAAGACTGAAACAGGTTCGAGCTGCGATACAGATTCTTACAATCATGATACGTTTCTGTAACTTGCTGTTGATCGGTTTAATGACATTTGGAATATCTGAGTTCTGCTCAGCCGGGCCTCTTCATGCACAGTGCAAAGTGCAGTGGTAAAGTATCTATTTAGTTGTTTAGAATATTTAACTTGGTCAAAGATGAAGCCTTGAGCTTGTATATCAAAGAGGGAAGTCAAACTTAAACTGTTTCTCTTTAGTTAAGACTATAATTTATCTTTAATTAAAGCAACAGTTGTAGCATGAACCAGACAAATGTAAACGTTTACGTTATTTTGCCTTAGCTTGAAAAGAGCTGAAATTACGAATACTAACTTCATGTGATGTTGTTCTATTTGTCTGGTGTTTATACAATCTGAGGGTCTCATGATTTCTTGCAGGACAGGAATTAAGAAAAATCTAGAAAACGCATCTAGAAAACGTATGTACAGTTGTGATAATTAGACTTGACCAATTTAACCCGTCATTCCTGCAGCGTGCATGTGAACAGGGGCGGAGCTTCGATGCGAGAGGGCGTGTCTACCTCCCCCAGTAGTTATAGAAAGGGTAACCTTGATTTACAGCAGTTGAGTGCTCAAATATTCATATCCTCCACCAGGTGTCAGTATTTGGAAACATTTGCAGTATGAGGTATAAGCGCAGTACGGTGACGTGGTCACTGCATTTGCTGCATTTCTGTCCTCCAGGTATTTTGGACTCCCTTGCAGGAGTGTTTATGAATCGCTGGTCACACAGATTAAAAAGTGGAGGACAGTGTCCAGCTGTGCCACAGGAGGGGAGAAATGCCTCTACAAGGTGCGCGAGTACGCTTCCATATGCGTTTATGAATTTGAAGGACAGTTTTGCATTCCCACCTTGTTTTTCTCTCTCCTGACAGTTGCAATCGGCATCTGTGCACTTCATTTCAGCGCAGCACACTACACCGGTACAGAAACAGGTGTCAGACATCAACTTCAGACTCATGTCTTATGGTTTCTTTACACACTGTCACGTGTCGGTAGGTGATGGTGGGATTATGCAAATAAACCTCAGAGTGTTGAACTACCTGAATACATTTAAAAACTAAATGACATTCAACAGGCCATGTCAGTGTCAGAGAGCTGGTATGCTGTCACAGATCAGGGGACCAACTATTGTAACCTGTACAACTTGATAGAAGGTAAAAATCAAAAGACAATCGTATCAAGCCTGAAAACACAGTGGGTCTTTACACAAACTGACTGTGGTTTATTGTCTCTTCTGCACAGGCAGCGGCCTAGTTGAAGACCCAGGATTTAAAGAGATCACCAGTGACTTCCTGTGCACCCAGAGATCATCTGCCGACTGCTCTGTGTATTAATACTGTGTCCTCTCTCTTGAGCCAGCTCGCTTCTGTCATTGATTTTAAAGGGGTAGTTTACCCAAAAATTAAAATTTGCCTACAATTTACTCTCCCTCAAGCCATCCTAGGTGTAGAGTATATGACTTTTTTCTTTCAGCCGAACACAATCAGAGTTATATTCAATAATATCCTGGCTCTTCCCAGCTTTATAATGGTGGTGAATGGTGCCCGAGATTTTAAATCTCCAAAAAATGCATCCGTCCATCATTAAAGTAATTCATATGACTCCAGTAGGTTAATAAATGTCTTCTGAAGTGAAACAATTCATATTAGCAAGTAATATGAGCTTATTAAGTGTTTGATACATCACAAAAACAAACAAATCATAGCGCTAAAGTCGACTAGTCACATGACACGCAAAAGCCAGTTAAGAAAGTCATATCCATCTAGGATGGTAGATTCCTTTAAAGCAAATAGTTTGTAAAATGGATAATGTAATGAAGTTTGCCATTGTATATCAAAACAGTCTACACACAATATATTGTTGTTTTATAATAAAAGAGATTCTTTGTCTGGGGTTTGTATTATGCTTTTGTATAATGCTCTGCTTTCGATGTTCATTTTAAGTGTGACACGTGCTCTGCCCTTACCAGAAAGTTTGAGGACAGATAGTCAGTTGTGAGTGTGTGTAAGGTGACGCAGCCTCTTCTGCAGGGACACTGTTCTCGGTAGGGCAGCGGTTTGCTCTGCTGGGTGCAACCATCCATCATGGATCTCTCATCGCTACAGTTCTTCTGACTGATGGCGTCAGTCTACCACGCGGGTGCAGTGGCGTCCTGTCACCAGTAGAGGGAACTGTCTGCAAGTGGTTTTACCAGGGTGTTTTGAGTTGGGAAGTATATATTAATATTATACAGTATATTATTATAAATAAAAGTAACATAAATACATACTGTATTTAAAATACTATAAAGTTAATTATACATTTTAATTTAAAGTTAAAAAATACATTTTAGTTATCGCAGTTTTGTTTCACCACTCTCATTATGTCAACAAGATTGACTATTGACAAGAACAACTATTATTTTAGGAAAGAATATTTTATCTAGCCCTCGAAGTCCACTTTCCCGCAGAGTTAAGCTCCATTTGTGACCCACGCGAGCAAAATGAGTCAGAATGATGATGACGGGCTGTCACAAACAACAGGCCAAACAAGTGAAAAATGTCTGTTTGGGTCTAATTTGAGGTTTTCACACAAATAAGTTAATTAAGCCCTTGTCTAGCGATCCTAATACTCCAAACAGCAGTTAAAGATCTAAAATTATCTTGAAATTAATAGAAATTCTGTATTACCTTGTAGATCATATAACAAATGATTAGTGATTTGTAGTTCTATAATTATATATAATATTATATCTGGATATTTTCCAGTACAGTTAAAATGGAGACACAGTTTTTGTTCTGTAAAGGTACATAGGTGAAGTTCTAACAGCAGCGGCGATGAGAGCAGATCAGAGTCTCTCGAGTCGGAGATAAACACTTTCTCTCAGGTGTGAGAAGTTTACGTTTCGGAGAGAAGAGCGGTACTCCATTACATCCAGGAATATTACAGAGATTTTTCACATTTACAGAACCATTACTGTAGACACAATATTACACTGAAACCCTCACAAGCCTGTTTTAAAACGAGTCAGTTGATCTGTGCCAGAAGCAAAAACAACACTTTGTTTATGAAGAAGAGTAAGAGATTATCTGAAATACACTGACAATCACAGCACCAGAGGTTTCACAGAAACAATTTCCTTTTTAGATCGAACAATTTCCTACGCCACGTGTTAAAACGGACGTTTATTCGATGCAAATAAATGGTTGATTTCTCTTTGTTGTTGTCACGTTACACTGTGTTTTCCTCAAAAACAACAACAAATGTACGTACGCGTGAGGAGATTTCGGCTTCCCCTCTCTGGCAGAGCACAGTTAGTGTGCTGGAGTTGGAAGTTGAATTGAACCAGTCCGGCCCTCAATGTTATGAAGTGTGTCATTGATAAAAGGGTGCACAATCCTTTCAGAACCAATTAAAGAGGTCTTGGCCCTCAGGGGCAGCGAGCGGAGGCCCTGACAGGAGACCGCAGAGCAACTCAGCGAGGTAATCAGTGACTTGCTTTTGAACAATATTGAAAAGCACAACAATATCACACAATAAATCACACCCAGGCTTTCAGCTGAGGCAGGTTCTCAAGGACAAACCGGCTGTCTCTTCAACCTTCTCGCTGCTTCGTCTTTTTATATTTTTATATTAATATACGGCTTTTCTCTTGAATTAACAAACTGTAAGGAGAATAACGTGTGTAAAAGTAGAAAACACGCGCATACATTAATAGTCACAGTACGCAAATATTCAGTGATAGACGGCATCAGTAACATCCCAGCTAACAGGGAACGTTCTCGGAACGTTCAGTTTATCACAAACGTTCTTGCAGTAACTTTAGTAGTACGTTTTTCTAACCTTGTAAATCATATATCACAAACATTGTTTTTAAGTCGTTAGTGAAATGTTTTAAAAAATGACAGAATTAGGAAACTTTGATTCAGGCTCTTAAAACAAAGCAATAACGTTAATACAACGTTTAAAAAACTGGGCGTTTTGAACATTCAACTGTTTTAAACAACTGTCCAAATTACATTTATAATGTTTTCATGTCGTTCACGTAACGTTTTTGTTACTTAATTGAAATGTTAAGGAAATGTTCTTACATCCTAAAATTGTTCGCCGGGTTATTAAATTAAATTCTTCTCTACACGTTCTCAAGTAAATGCTCTACAAACTCACCTGTAGGGAGCCAAACTCGAACCCCAGTGGAAATAAACATCGACCTGTTAACCAGGTAGGTCACCAAAACCAAGAGGGTGCACCTGATGCAAACCGATGAATTTTGTTACAGGTGGCGCTCGGTGTTTTACCACGTGACCCGCGGTGACATCACAGCACCTCTGCCCCGTATGAGCGACACGGGCTTTCTGAAACATCATTGCAGCATCTCTCCCGTATAAACAGGCCTGCAGATGTCGGCACACTTTCAGCATTGATTATATTTCACCAGCATCACAGCGCAGCTTGCGGATCCCGAGGGCACAGGTGGAGATGACGCTATCTGACAGCATTAAAACATCACCGGCGTCCTCTGACATCCCTCCGTCTCCGGTGCTGTCATCACCGATCTCATCCCGGTCCGGCAGGAGAAATCAGAGGGAAAAACACAAAGCGTTTTCTTAAAGTTTTCTCAAAGTTTTCTCATAGTTTTCTTATAGTTGTGTGAACTCGGTTATTAATCAGTTGCATCCGATTAAAGAATCTAAGCCTGTTACATTTGCATTTACATCGCCAAACAATCAGTGATAATTCACCAACTTTTGTTAGTGCATAATGATGGCCGGTTTGTCCAAAGTTGCCCAGGTAACACACGTGCTGATCAAAAATCCACCAACCCAGCTAACAGGGAACGTTCTCAGAACGTTGGCTAACATCTGTGATATTATTTTCCTTTATAGCTGCAATCCGTAACTTTTTCAGGTTAAAAATGAACAAAAATCATTTATTGAGCAAGTACATGACAGATCGGGTGTTTAGCCCGATCTCCTTATTTTACCCCAATTCACAGCGGTAAGTATATAATAATGATTTATAATTTGAGCTGTCGGGTCTGATTTCCCGGGAAATGTCAGTTTGGCTTCATTTGACATCAACATACGTAATGGAAAGTATGTAAAGTAACCTGCAATTTCATGATTCAAACAGAGATGGCGACAGAGGGATGGAAGTCACAAACTGCAGCTCTGAACTCTCAGTGCAGTGATGAAATCCTCACTCGTGTGATTTCATTTGCCGCGTGCGTTAATAGCAAAGGGAGTCATAATTACATTCAAATATTAATTTGGGGCCGAGGACGGAACCATGAATCATTAGCGCTCACCATGTCGAACACAAGTTCTCGTCTCCCTTTCTATTCCCCACGTCTGACCGGATGAATTAAAATGCAATTTCCTTGCGGAGGGCGTTACAAAAACATCTGGTTGGCTAAAGAGACAGAGTAATGAGTCTCATCTGTTATGTGTTCTGAACATGCTTGAGTTTAATGACGAAGAGGAGAGACACAGAGATTAAGGACAATTTTAGGATTGTCTTGAATGAGCCTTATGGCCATGATAATCGCTGTGGAGATGGACTTATAGAAGCGTATGCAACATATATGATTACAGGTCGCTGGGGCAATTATTGGGACAACAACAGGAAATATTTTCTTGTGCCCTGAGATGTGGGGAGCCCAATAAGTTTTCCAATAGCAAAAAACAATTATTTAAGGTATTCATTTAAAAAAGTTTTCCAAACACTTCCAGTAGCAAACATAGCAAAAGCTTTAGGTTCAAAACGTCCAGTGTTTTAGGCATTGTTGCTTAGTTTTAAGAATGTTATTCCAACGTTTTAATTCAACTATTAGCATAACAATGTTTTTTATATAAGATACATAACGTTAAAAACAGTTCAACTAATGTTACTGCAAAGTTACTGTAGGAACTTTGACAGAACTTTGAGAGAACATCAGCTAATGTTCTGACAACATTCCCTTTTGGCTGGGTAATGGTTAAAGGTATAGTTCATCTCAAAATAAAAATGTTGTTAACCACACTCATGTTATTTCAGATCTTCTGCTTTCATGGTGAAGCGCAGCTTCTGCTATAAACACTGCTTCTGGAGGTTTTGGAGGCACTGTCCTTTAACCCATTGTCCCCTTAAAACACATCATGTACTAGTGCAGAGTTTGTTCACACACTCTCAGGTCCTTTAAACCGCCCTCACCCTAATTACTTTAAGGTTTGTTGTGCAATGGGATAAATCTATAACTGGCCGCCCCAACAAAGAACAGGAGTCAATTACTGATAAATGTGTTTTCAGTGTTACACAGTAAACAAGTCTAAAGTGACCGTCTAATTAAGTGGGTGAACAGGTCCTTATAAAGACCCCAAAATAAACATTATGATATCCACCAAATATTCTGCACGTATCATTTCAGCTCAGGTTGAAAATACTCGTTACTTTTATGTTATTTTCAAAGCATGCATTTCAAAAAATGCTTGTCATAACTGTGCTTAGCTACTGCTTGTGTTTACATTGAAATCGGAGGCAATTTTCGGGAGATTTTGAAGTAGACTTGGGATTTTCAAAGCCTCAGTTGCTCTCATACGGAAAAATATTCCTTATATATTTGTTTGCTTTTGTTTACCTGAATAAACACCACACAGAAAGACACAATTGGAATTAAACGAGACAAAAAGAAGCTTTGTTCGATACAATCGTAATCCTCAAGGTTTGTTTGGGGAATGCAAATATCCAAAGTCCTTTTAATAAAACACACATAAAAGTATGACAAAAAAAACTTGACAAATAAAGATAATATTAAAATATTATTATATTAATATATTATTATATTAATATATTATTTAATATATATATATAATATTCATACCGGAAAATGAGCCCCAAACAGATATTACAATATTATATTAAGCTGCACGACAGCTGTACTTTGTGATTTAACAGATGGTCTTTAAATTTTTTGTTAATATCTGTCGGATGGATTTTTTATTAGGACAGATACATATTGCAATAATTTAATTAAAAGGGGTTAATTTTGAAATTAGTTTTACGCATAAATTAATGGACTCTCTGAGACCCAAAACATAAGTCAAGTATAAAGTCAATCCACAGAACGTGAGCTATATAGGTTTTGCTGTTATGTGTCAAAGCAACAATAATATTTAAAAAGTGAGTGACATGTCTTTGTATGGGGGTTACATACACATATTAAACAGCAGCACCTCGAGCGAGCAGAATATGGTGTTGCGCCTTTCAACTGTAGCGGAGAGAAACAGAACGGACCATAATCCTTTGCAGCACTTTGTAAACACCCCTCCACCACAAACAAACAAACAAACCTTTCTCCTGATTGTAGTGATGGATTATGTAATAAAAAATTGATGCCAAAGATCACATTGAAAATGTGGTCACGTGACAAAGCCATCGGCGTGCCCTTTAAGTAACCCTTCTAACCCATCCAATTTCTTTACCTTGGCCTCTCTCTCACCCCCTCTTTCTCGCTTTAAATTTAAGGTGAGTTATGAAGTCACTCTTCACACCCCAAACCCTCTAGGCAAGTGGACGTTGTATCAGTGCTTTAAATACAAGGCGGAAAGACAGACCGAGTTGAGAGAGATGAAATAAAGGATAAAAAATGAGCCCCACGGAACTGTCATTTCTCAGGACTGACTTAGACCTGGGGAAAGAGGGGCAGTTAGATTTATGGGACCCTGTTAAGACCAAGCAGGCGACAGGGGTGAGGGCGAGACAGAGGGAGAGAGATGAACGCTTGACATTTATTGGTGCGAGGGGAGACGGGCCAAGCTGTCAGGGATTGGGCGGAACCACGGCCCGGTTTGAAGGTTATGTGAAGTCGCACTCATTAAGAGACAGACCCACTGACAGGAAGCTAATCCTCTGTGGGCAGCCCCCATTTCTCACATGGAGAACAAGACGAGAAGAGACGATGTCGCTCATTGATGGCAGGAGAAAAGCGAAAAAAGAGAGAGAGAGAGCTTTATTAAGAAATAAAGAGAGAAAGAAGCCGTCTATTAGCTGCTCATTCTGTCAAATGTGTAACTGTAACCGTTTACCGCAACAGCAAAATTCTGAAAATATTTCAAATCGCATTTAAGAACTTCATAAAATCACTTTCTTGCAGTAACTTCAGTAACGCTTTTTAATGTTACTGTATATGTCATATACATAAAACCTTACCTTACTCTTAAGTTGTTAGTTTAGTGTTACAAAACTTTACAGAATTATAAAGTGTTTGAATAACATTCTTACAATCAAGCAACGTTGTGATGCTAAAAAACCTTCAATGATGGTTTTAAAGTTCCTAAAACATATTTAAAATAACATTTTTTGTTACTTAACGGAAATGTTTTTACATGTTAAAGTGTTAAAGTGCACGAGAAACAATGCAGCATCAATTATTTAATACCAATAACGCAGCAGCCCACTGGACGTGACCTTTAGTAAGTGGACTGCCACAGTTGTGAAGTCACCCCTGATATCTGTCTCCCAAACACACCTGTTACCACGGCAGCAGACGGACCAGCATCTACTAATGATCACATGGCATGTAAAAAACTCCATCGCTGAGAAAAAATCCTCAGGATCACATCAACATTAATCAAAAGAGAGCCGTGGTTTTAAAATCTAAATCATCACCATGAGCTCGAGCAAAAACAAAGAAGCAATTCAGTGGCAGGAAAGAAATATTGCCTGTGACGTGCAGACATGATAATAAAATGACATAGAATAGCTCTCAGTGCATTCAGCTGGACAGAGATTGAGAAACCGTGACCTTTAGGAGCACGAAAACAACGTTATCTGGGAGAGTTTATTGTAAGGTCAGTCAACATGACAAATTTTTCATTTCTGAGTTGTATCCAAGACCGACAGACCTTCATGAGTCATTCTGATGTTAGCTTTAGCTTTAGCTCAAGAGCCGGGACACGCGTTGAGTGATTCTCACCTGCAACTTCCTGCTGCTGTTGTTTTCTGTATTCATTGACCAATCAATGTTAAGCACTCTGAAATATTGTATTCTGATTGGTCAACCATTCTACATGTCTAATGACTGTTGTCAGACTGTAACTGACTGTTGTCCTTTTTGTTTTTTATTATCTTACTCTGATTCACAACTGTACGTTTATAATAACGATTTATAATGTGAGCTGTCGGGTCAATCCACCTCAACACATAATAAAAGTACATGAAGTATCTTGCGATTTAATGTTTCAAACACAGACGGCATTAGAGAGGTGAAAGTTACGGATCGCTTTAACTGTATGTATGCATCACCTACATACAGTCACCTGTAAAGTTTATTGTGGGGTCTAGAAACGCTGTTATTCTGCAGCAGATCTGGGTGTCTTTGTCCCCGTTTGGCAGACACAGAGAGTCCAGGGAAAAGGAACAATAGACCATTGATTTAAGGCAGGCCGACTCTACGCGCTGCTATTCCGATGCGGTGTAACTGAGGCGATTTGTCACCGAAAAGGTCATAAATCACAAAGTGCCAGGAGAGACTGGGCAGCACAGCTCATCCACCTAGAGGAGCGCTACACCCAAGCTAAGATCCAGTTTAAGGATGAAAATTTGGAAATAAAGCTATTTAAAACCCTTGCTTAGTGTCTCAGTGTGTCCCGTGCATGTGGTGTAACATGATTACACAAGCTGGACACGTTCCTGGAAATGACGCGACCTCAGTGAATCTCACAAAACCAGGAATGTCCACACTCAAAGGTCAAAGTTCATCCCAAAGACGTAAGGTAAAAACAAATCATGTTTTGCATTAAAAAATATGTTTTAAGACCCCGTGACATTTCTTTCAGTAATGAGAACCACCCAGTTCACATTACTGTATTGTGTCTGGTATTGCCTGGCACTGTTTTACGGGTGATTTTAATTAGTGTAATACTGACTTTTACTGTATTACAATACAATAATGTTTTTACCAGCAAAATCAGTCCTTTTTAAGCAATTACAGAAAACAAAAGTTTTCATAATGTATTAATTATATCTATCTACGTACACACATACACACACATATATATATATATATATATATATAAACACACACATATACTAACGATACAGTCCTGTTATTGGTGCTTGTTCCTTTCTGTAGGACACAATCTGATGAATGTCCATCTCATATAGTCAGTAATCAATGTTTTGATTAAATAAGCATGTGGACCTTCCAACAGAAGAACTGAAATATTCTGTCGTCTTTATCTCTTTAAAAACACGGGGAGAATGTAAGACACGTCAACGCCGGCCCGGAGACATTATGCATGACTTCATAATGCCAGACTTCTGAAAGCGCTCGGACTCAAAGCTCTCGGCTCTTTGTGCGCAGACCGCAGTCTTAAGAATAGAGATGCGGAGAGAATCGTCTTCTATCATTTTATCTCTCTCGGCCATGAAAAAGCTAAAGGCCAGAGACATTTAGTAGACCCCACTATCGAGGGGATGTATCGGTGACTCTTTTGAAACCTTGGTTTTGTTCAGCTGAAAGTGAGATATCACGCTCGGTCGCCGTGTGTGGCAGCCGTTTACAGAGTGGGACTAACCTTAAAGCACAAAGAGGCTGGAGGTTATCACTCAGGCCCATCTCTGAGGCCTTTGATTTGGATGTGTAAGGAAGACGAGTGGGTCTGAGGAGGGCTCGTGTGTACGAGGTGAAAAGAGCAGAACGGGGACCGTCTGAGCTGATGAATGGAGCTGGAGGAGTGAGAAGTGAAGGCGTATGTGTTGCTGGCGTTATGAAAGCAAGACAACAGGTACCTGGGAGGTTAGCGGACGACAGCATCGTAAATCAAACAGAGACACGCGCTCCCCCCAACCAGTACGTCCCTGCACATCTACTGTTCTCCAGCCCTGCTTCTTCTGTCCATCAGTATAGCTGTTTAAAGGGACAGCTCAGCCAAAAAAACTATTTTGCCATCATTTACTCAACCTCATGTTGATCGGAGGAATTCTGAAAAATATCCTATCAAACCTCAAACTTATGCACAATTAGGGGTGTCGCATTATACTGGAATTAATATTAATAATATTAATTAATATACTGTGATATTAATTACCATGATTATTGATATAGTGTTAATACTACACACAGGATAACATTGTGAATAATTCAGCACCAGTTGATACTCCAACACAGTAGGTGGTGCTCTTGCACTCGTTTAACATGTCTCTGTGCCATTTGAGAGTGACTCACTCGTCAAAATGAGATTTAAAAAATTAACAATGATTTTGCCTGATTACGTTATTTATTTATTTTAAAAACACGCCAGAAGATATCGCGATAATATTATCGTGATTTTGTTGGGATATAATAATCGTGTGGTGAAAATCCTGTATCGTGACTGCCCTACGAACAATGATTGTACCGTACACAGTAAAATAATTCCGTTCAAAAGAACAACTGGTGCACGAATCAGACATTGCTGCCATGCCAAAAACACAGCGAGAAGAACTGAGGGCGGATGTAGACGTTTTCAAAGACTATAAGCTTAACATTTTACAATACACATTCAACACCTCTCATTCGCTTCCATACAACAGTTAACATGAAAGACTGGCCAAAAATATTCTTCAAAAAAACACAAGTGTGACGGAACAACATGGGAGAGAGTAAATCATTTTCATTTTTGTGTGACCGGTACCTTTAAAATCAAGCAGACTCAATATCCATCACCGAACATTCACATTGTTACTTCTCTAACATATACTTCTTTAAATACGCTTGCAAAGAATTATGGGTAATTTTTCTTTCCCTCCCACTGACATGCCTCCATTCCGGCCCCGTAAATGTCTCATCTTTCACCTAAGTCTTCATTTCATGTGCCTGTTAACCTGAAGGGACAGCCTCGTCCAATCAGCATGCGCGGACAACGGCTAGAAACACTCCATCCATCTCCTCCTCAAGATTTAGTACTTCATAAACCATTTCCTGTGGAAGATTCGGTCCCGGCACCGCTGTGGCAGGTGCCTTTCCTGCACAGACAATTCTGACCAAAAGGATGTTGGATTGTTTCTCACGTCCCCTGTCGCCGAGGTTTATAGGGGCCGTAAAACAGACTCTGTGTGACACAAATGGAATGTGCTGTTGTCCGTCAAAACACACACCTGATGGCTCACGGAATCTCGTGACGGCTTGGTTGTAATAAAACTTTCCCTACGTCACACGACATGTCTTGAGCCGAGACGTTTGCTATCTGTGTTCTGTGTGCGTGAGGTTCAGACGCTGGTTTACTGTTACTCGCAAAGAAATTGTGTTAAATTTCCCACAGGAGTTGTGCGATTAGCATAACGACTCGCCGTGATCATTAATTGAGTGTCAACAAACGCATCTGTGGGCCTGGTGGCTAAGGAGAGGAAAGGAGATTAAATGAGCAGAGGAGGTGAGACGAGTTGAGATGAACACAAACGGACAGAGGAGACCAGACGAGAGCAGAAGATAAAATAAAGAGACAAGTAAGAGACATAAGAGACAAGATCAGAAACGGGATAAAATGAGAAAAACGGAGGAGACAAGACGAGAGGAGGCTGAACAAGTAGAACAAATGAGAAAAGATGAGAGGAAAGGAGACGAGATGAGAACAGACACAGGGAGGAAATAATAAGTGTTTTAATGAGCAGGACAGATGAGAGAGAAGATGAGGCACAAAGATATTAGGAGAACACGAGAGAAGAGAGGAAACGAGAAGAAATGAGCAGAACAGAAGAGAGGAGAAATAAGAAGACAAGAGAGGAAGTGTGAGGAGATGAGAGGAGGAGATTATAAGAAAAGGAGAGCAGATCAGAAGAAAGAGGAGGATGAGAGGGAAGAAGAGAGAAGAGGAGATGGATGGACAGGATAGGGAGGAGGAGAGAGAGGAAGAGAGGAAAATAAGTAAAAGAGAGAACAGAAGAGCTAGTTAGTGATTAGACACTCCACACTGTAGAGGAAGAATTGACTTTGGAGAGCCGTGTTGTTGTTGTTGTTGTTGTTGAGGAGGAGATTCTGTGTGTTCACATCCATCTTCACTGTCTGTGACTCAGACTTTTAATTAACAACTTTGGAATCTGCTTTGTCTTCTAAAAAGAGATGAAGTCTAATTGTGCTTCAAATTAAACAGTCTAATGAAAACACGCCTTCAGCCCATTCATCACCACCACAGTCTTCAGCCCCCCAGTGGACAAAACATGCCAAAACAGCCCAACACTCAGTGGAAGAGCAGAACGAGAGAGAATCTGAACTCACTGTTCTTTAATGAAGGCCTGTTGCTTCCTCTGTTAGGGAATTACAAACAGATGATCCCAGCTTACAATTTCAGGTTGTGGGAACGTTTCCCTAATGTTTCCATTTAATAACACGAATGTTAAAAGTTATTTTGAAAGTTCTCATAATGTTTAGATGTTGTATTAACACTTTTGCTTGGTTATACGATTTAAAAAAAAAAATTCTGTAATGTTTTAAAAATGTTCCACTAACAACTTCAGAATAATGTTTTTGATATACATGATATGACAAGTTCCACTAACGTTACACCATTTTTGATAACTATGAGAAAACTTTAGCCAACGTTCTGAGAACGTTCCCAGTTGGCTGGGATTTCAACAATTTAACTCTATGAACGCTACCTTTTTTGTCAAAGATTAAACTGGCAAGAGGGTTAAAGGAATATTAAATAAAAATTATAAATTAAAAAATTGCCACGTGACTTTCCTCTGTGGAACACAGAAACAGATTAAGCAGAATGTTTGTGACTGACAGCCTCAGTCCCCATTCACCTCCACTGTTTATTAAAATACAGCATCGCCAACATTCTTGTACATTTTTGGTTCTTATGTTCCACAGAAGTGAGAGAGTCAAACAGGTTTGGAGTGACGTGAGGGTCGGCAAACGGCGTGCAACATTGTCATAATTTTTTGTGTTCGACGTTTTTATTTTTGGGTGTACTGGCCCTTAAGGTGGGATAAAGAATACAGCTAAATAATGGGAAATTCCAGCACAGCACTTTCAAAGCGGTTGGTGACACGCTCAGACAGACTCTGGATCCTGCGGGTCACAAACAGAGGGGCGGGGCGGGGGGAGTAGCACGTAGATTGAGAGAGGATGGGGCAGGAACAGATTCGATAGCTGTCAGAGGTGGTGGTGGATGACAGTCAGAACGGATGACTCCTGGTGGATCGTCCAGGAGAAAGTGGTTTAAGAACGCCCCTGGAGATGATGGCTGCCTCTCTAATGGGGCCTGCCAATCTGATTACTCTTTATTGTGTGTATGAAGCCTGCTGTGTAATTCAGTTTGAGGAGAACAGAGGAGCGACGTCAGCCTGGGAAAGTTCACATTCGGCAATGTGCGGACGCATTTCAGGCGAGGAAGAAATATTGCAGGGGATGCGCTGACTTCACCTGGCAGGGCTTGAGCGCTGCTGCAGAGGGAAGACGCTTCCTGATTATGATGTACAATGAAGACAAAACATTCCACATTTTGCACCATTTCTAGTTTCACTAATCAAGTGCAAATTTATGACACTAAACATGTCACCCAGCTAACCATTAGCGTTCAAAACATCATATTTATTAAACGTTGAACTAATGTTATTGCTAAACATAATCAAACATTTTTTAAATTCTGTAACGTTTTTAAAACATTTCACGAACAAAATGTTTTTCCAGCAGTACTGCAAGATCACTGACAGAACCTTACGAGAATGTTAGCCAACATTCTAGAACGTTTCCTGTTAGCTGGGTAACTACGGTTATTTATAAAGGTCAGATTTTCTGGTTTCCACTGAGACAAACATCGGAACGTTTTAAAATTATGCACGTCAAGTTTAGATCATCATACACAAACTCAAAGAGGTCAAACAACTCCGTGTGATGTCCAAAAATTTCCACAAAGAAACTGAATTGGGATTATTTGATTTAAAACGGTTTCTAAAACTTTATAAACACAAACATACAAGCAAAGGCTAACAATATACAGAATACTGTCTTACTTTCTGTGAGAAGACCGTCTTGTTTTAAATACAAAATATAATAAATTCTCCAGACTTGCTAGATCTTTTTCCTTCTTTCGTTGTCATTTCAACAAAATGATCAACCTTCACTCTCTAGATTAGATTATAAATGTCAGACTTCATGAGACTGTCTTCCACCTTCATTTCCAGCTCACTCAGGGTCGTGATGATGCTGGTAATCCACAGTTAACTTGGGTTCCTTCATTCAATTCCTTTAAGCTTAAGAATTTTCTTTACCGTTTTCAAGTAGTTTGGATCTGGATAACCCAAGCTGAAACATTTCAAGAGAGAATAATATTAAGTGATATAACTGATCGATCATAACTGATCGACAATAAAGCAGCTACTTTATTTCATTTAACAGTGCCCACAGACATTATACTGCCACCTAACTGTGTGTGCAGCATTTCTCAAAAGAAGAACGATGAAATAGTTTTTACAGTCCATAACTCTTACTTTTCTTACTTGCCATCTTTGTTAAAAACACAAAATTACAGATTATTTGTAGTTGTTTTCTTAACATGACAAGTTTAAATTCTAAACAACTGCTGTAGGAACAAACTACAAACGCAACAGGAATCTATATTAATATGAATTTATGATTTGAACCTATTTTTTATTGACATTAAACATCCTTATATAAAATATATTTTTACTGGTATGATGACTGGTGTGCTGTAATGGTATTAAAAGGTGTTACACTGCTGAAGCAGTAATAGGAATAAGGACATTAAATATATATATTACATACGCACAAATACGGTAATGTTACGATAATGAATGTATATACCTTCCAGGTCCCCCACTGTCGCAAGGCTTGAGTGGTATATCTGCAGGTGTCACACAGTATTCACTGCTGTTATCAGCTGCTACCGTAAACAGCAGCTTTTGTTCAAACGCCGCCTCCAGCAGGCGGAGGATCTTCACCCCCGTGCTGTTTTTGGGCAGGTAGGCCATAAAGTCCAGGCCTTTGTATCTGTGCCCTGGGTGTGGATGCTTGTCCTGCAGGGGTACAGTGAGTCACGATCATCACTCACATACTAAACTTCAAAAACGATGTCTGTACAGAAAAATACAAAACCGCCACTGTCTGAGGGTTAGCGTGCATGCTACGACGCGTGTTGACCAGTGTGGGTTTGAATGCAGCTTGTGATATGTGTTCTATCCTATAACCCTTTCACTAGTAATGACGACAGACAAATGCATTTCAAACAAAAAAACATGACAATAACTTATATTTATGCATCTAACAGATGCTTTTATCCAAAGTAACTTACAGTTCCCTGGGAATCGAACCCACCACCTTTATGCTGCAAACGCAATGCTGTGCACATTGAGCCGCAGGAACACAATTTCTAAGTGCTATGAAGAAAACCCTGTTTAGTCATGGATGAGATTACGATAATAAAGCTGTGCTTATATAATCAAGTTATACACACGTAAACTATGGCAGACAGACCAAAAGTGCCTTTCCTGCATTATCTAGCCTGATTCGAGCGATGCTAGGAGGTAAACGAGTACACAATGTTTCTATCTAAAAACACACAGGTTTAACTACGCTGGACACCACAGGACAGCTCAGCCTCAATGCATTACAAACACTTCAGACATTAGAGTGTATCATAACAGATCATTTCAGCAGTTATCAGCACACATTCATCACTGTCTGTCGTACCCTGTGGAAGTGCGAGTGGAACAGGCTGAACAAGATTCCACAGAGAAGAGACACAAATAACTGAGACGCTTCCAGTACAAACGCTACTAACATTCTTGGTGTGTCAGTTTTTTAAATTCTGTAACATTTTTAAAACATTCCATTGACCACCTTATAACATTTTTAATGTACGATACATAACGTTAAAAAATGCTACCGCAAGAACGGTTTTGGTAACTTTGAGAGAACGTTTAGCCAATGTTCTGGGAACGTTCCCTGTTAGCAAGGTAAACACTGTCATCGTGATTCAGGGATGATATGAATACAGTGTAAACTCACCGACTGGATGCCATCTTCAAAATGAAAGATGATTTGAAGGGTGTCACAATCAGGGTGACCCGGTAGGCTCCTTCTTTCGATATTCCATGTCATCTGTCCTCCCTCGGGCTGGTTTCCTTGTTTTATCCGAGCAGTTTTTTTGTTGTTGTTTGTTCCATTAGCTTGTGCTTCTGCAATCATGAAATAAAGCAGGAAAATAGCGGGAAGTTAATCACACACAAGAAAATATTGACAACTGAGTCGCACTTCAAATATCTAAACATCAGTCCAGCCAAGTTTGGAATTAACCTCAGCTCTCTAAACCGCACCTTGCAAGTCATTTTTAACCAATGGGTGTATAAAGTCAGTTCTCTTCAAGTTCCTGCAGGTGTCCTGCAGAGTATTTTTATGTGTAGTTTATAAGATTAACAACTGCACATTAAACTAACTTTTGGCAAACAGAAAGACATTTTGTCCTTTTATCTTTATTTTAAACAGTGTTAAAAATGTCTTTTTGTGGAATAATGAATTGTCTTTCCACAGTATGTAAATGTGTCTATCATTGTCATCGACTGAGCAATGGTGCCACCAGCAGAAGCAGCTCAGAAGCTCGTGTATCTCACCCAGTGTTGGAGGACCGGTTCCGTTCAGATATCTGGTGCAGTGCATCTTATCTTTGCTCTGTGAGGCCCCCATGATCCCACATGAACTACAGAAGCAGTGGCTGCTTACGTCTGATGATCATTAACGGCTGTTCATCTCTGAAACTCAAACAGAGGCACTTTTGTCCCGATACCGTTTGCATGAAGCAATCTGTAGCGAAAAAATAGCATAGACAGACTGGCTGATCTTTTAGCATGCTTACCAGAAGAGATGTGTACTCTCTCTCTCTCAGAACGGACTGCTCAGCTACACCCTCTCTGCGGGTATTAAACATACTTTCAGGTCACAGATTTAGGAGCACAAAACTCACGACATAAATAAGGAAGTAAAGACAAATGCAGTTAAACCGGTTCTAGTTTAGACAGCTGAGTGAAAGGGGGCGGAGTTATAATGATTTGTTACACATTTGCTTGCAAAGGTTTTAAATTTAGATTTTAGGTGACTTTCATAAACATCATAATAGGACGACTGGATTGAATCTCATTTGATCTGTTTGTGCACTATATTCTGTAAACTCTGTACTGTTTCTATCATGATAAAGATGCTGAAGTAAATAAAATAGTTTTTTAAATAAACTTTTTTGATTTTGTTCTTCTGGAATTAACTGGATTGTTGGAGGGATAGAAACTGCCTGTCCATTGGACGGTCAACAAGAGCAGTAAATTTTGATTTCATGGTGACTTCAGAGTGACCCATAAATCCTGACCTGACATCCACACTCATATCTGAGACTTTATAATAAATCAAATTAATTTTACAGTGCCCTACAGTCTTAAACTACCGCACTTCACAGACATAATTCTTGTCCCATGAGGTTCCAGCGGTCATCAGACTCTTACATTTATAGAGATCTGTTCCTTATCACACACCAAGGAGTTTCTCCAACTCCATCAAGTATTATTTAATAAAGCAAAGACACCATGTGTAGTGTTCTCCTCCAGCAGCACAGAGAGAAATCTCAGTCAGACACTGTGTGAAGCCGTGGGATCACTGAAGAGCCTCCGACGACGATGAGGGGAGATGAGACCAAAGTCTCCAGGCTGAGATGAGATGGAGAATTCCTGCTTTCAGCAGACAGTAAATCCAGAGACATGAGAAAGCGCTGGAATCAGCGGATCTTCAGACTGGACATGAGTTTACTGTTTGTTTCATGGTTTTTGTTTTCATATTCCGCGCACAAAACAAACAGGATTTTTTATTACAGTTTTCCTGCGAACATTCTGTCTTTTTTGCTTTTCTTTCGCACACGCACACCGAAAAATCCTACATTTTTTTTGCTCTCATATACATATTGATTACAAATGGTGAATTCAGCACTGAATATTTTGAGGAGCGTAACTGAGTCATGATGACTTGATTAGAAGCGCAGGGAGCTAATCAGACAGATAATCCACCTGCACGCGCGCGCACATGACCGAGAGACTATCCTCTGATTAATGACACTGATAATCAAACGCATTTCCAGACAGTTTAACTAGATATACTCACATTACTCTTGCTAACCTGTTCTCCACTAGCATGGCTGTCATTTAAAGTCTGTACTTTCTGAGATCATATAATAATGACAATGTTAGTTAAGGTTTTTGGCTCCAACCCTTTCCCTGACGCATAAAATAAAATGTAATTTATTCTTAAGACATCTGTGTAAACTTTTCAAACTCTACGCGTTTCAAAGCTACTGGAAATCTTTATGACGACAAGCGATGGCAAGGTAACAGCAAGCAGATTAGCTTTATGTAAATAAGCGGTGACCAGTTGACCAATGGGCGTGCAGAGAGTGGATCTCACTTGACCCGCCTCCTCATCTACGACAGTTGAACAGAAGGATCTTCAGAGATTTAACTGTATGAATAAATGAGAGAGTGAGAAATGATCGTGTAAACACGACAGGCTTTTGGCGCGAGAAACATTCACTATTATATACATTGTAATGGAGTTCATGCATCAGAAAATGCAAACCTCGCCCCTTTGGGAGAAAACTGTCAGACCAGCATTTACAACCTTCAACATTTCTCCACGACAGCCTTAAAAGCCACAATTATCCCGAGAGAGAATCACTGGCAGCTCTCTGCAAACCCACCAACCCTCTCACACCTCAAGAGCACACAAACTCTTCCCCCAGGCTGAGTTACAGAGTGTGTTTTTTGGTGTGTGTTGACTAGGGAAGATAGAACAGTCGGGCTGAAATGGAGGCGCTGCTGTAATGTTGTCCTCTGAAGCGTGCCGGAACATTCCTCACAGATTTCGGCATCAGCTTCTTTCTCCTAAATCCCTACGAGTGCTGTGTTTCCATGGTGACCGAAAGTTATACCAGTCATCTTTATTCATCGTTGTGGCCCACAGGGCTGAGAAGAACTGAAGATGGGAGAGATAAAGAGAAGCAAAGGAGAAAATGGGGGGTGAGAAAAAGAATGAAAACCTTCTTTTGGTTTGTGTCTGAGATTTACACTCCCTTCATGAGGAGAAAACACACGCGTTAGGCAAAGATAAGTTTTAAAGACTTTAAAGGCCCAAAAGTAATTCTGTCATTTATTTGTGGAACACAAAAGGGAAAATTCTTAAGATTTTATTTGGTTGCTCTTTTCCAAGGAACTGCAATATAAAACGGTTGCCGCTCTTAATTTGCATACAGATTTAGACGACATGAGGATGAGGAAACGACAGCAAAATGTTCATTTTTTATAGCACTGTACTGCACTGTACAGCTCACCAAATATTTTATGGTGAGATATTGAATAGTTATATCTAGCTGTTCTGCTCACCAGAAACACCAACAGACTGCCAACAGTAACACCTACTAACAACTAACGAATCAGAGTCAAATGATTTTCGGGGAACTAGTTTTGTTGCTGAATCACTAATTTGCGGTGTAGACACAGCATCAGTCGTCCGTGTGCATGTGTGTCTTAAATTACACCCTCAAACCTGGCAGCATACGACACATGAAAAATACACAAAGCTCTCCATGGAGAGAATCACTCACACAAACAATCCAGTGTGCTCAGTGCTAGCTTCATATCCCATCATCTCTTATCTGTCTGCGTGTGCTTCTGTCTGGAGTTTGGCTCTATTAATAGATATCTGAAGTGAGCCACAAAAACAGCATTTTGTCCTGACACTGACTGTCTCTGTATCGCCACACTTCTCAAGAACTGCTTGTTAAACATCGCTCTCTCTCTCTGACCGTTTAGTATGAGAGCAAACGTCCCACTGGACGCAGCACAGAGCAACACCACTGACTTACTGTAATATTACTGAGTGTGGAGACAGAGAACACACAGAGAGAGAGAGAGAGAGAGAGAGAGAGAGACAGAATGCATAGACACACACACATACACAAAAGAGAGAGGGAGAAAGAGAGAGAATGCACACAGAGAGAGAAAGAAAGAGAGAAAGAGAGACACACACACACAAGCTGGTGATCTTATTGTTGTGTAATTTTACACCCATTGTTTGATGTCCATTGATGTCCACTGAAGATCCAGCCAACAATTTTAGATGGTAAGAACCTTTCCCCAACGTTTCCTTGAGTAACAATAATGTTAAAATGTTATTTGAATGTCCCAGATGTTGAATGAATGTTTTTGCTTGGTTATAAGAACATTATTCAACATTGTTTTTAATTCTGTAACATTTGTAAAACATTCCAATAACAACGTAATAATAACATTTTTTATATATGATATATATAACATTAAAACTTGTTCTACTAACATTACGGCAAGAACTTATTTGGATAACTTTGAGGGAACTTTGAGAGATCGTTAGCCAACATTCTGAGAACATTCCCTTAGCTGGGTACAAGCTGTGTGTTGACTAACCAACATTTCTGTAATCAACATCTAATGTTTGTGAATATTTTTTTACGTTGTGGAAGACGTTTAACCAACCTGATTCTTTTGGAAAGGCTCATTTTGAACGATCGGTTTCTATAACAACACTTAATAAAAATCAATAGAGGATGTGCTATCATATCTGGTGTTATGAACAGGATAAGACTCTGCTGGGGAATACACTGGAGTTGTTTGTACACGCGACACCACTGTGATGGACTTATCGTCTGAGCTCTGTTATATAATCATTACTGCCACCATCATGTATTTTTTATCAACCTTTAAATAAAGAGAGGTGAGGGCATTTAATACCAGCCGGACAAATACGGGTCTGACCGCTGTCACGATCAATACAACCGCCTTTACCGGAAGCGTCAGATCCCCTATTATCCAACTCCAGTGTTCCTATGAACCAAAGAGGAGCAAGAAAAGACAGAAAGACCGCTGGGACTAGAGTCAATACGAGTCTGTCGTGTTCTCAGGCCTGAGGGGTCACATAATGATTTATTCTCTGTTCCAAATATTGTTCCAGCCCTACCTCCAATCATATTTAACACAACAGAAGAGAGTTCACTTCCTGCATGTGGTGTGATTCACTTTCGGCCTTGTCTATCTGCCTCCCCCAGCTAACAGTTGTGGGTTGTAAGAATGTTTCCCTAACGTTTCCATTAGGCAGCAAAAACATAAAAAAACATCCTTTTTTCAGACAATACAACAACATTGCGTGGTTATTAGGATGTTATTTAAACATTTTAACGTTTTTAAAACATTCCATTTACAACTAAGGAGTTTGGTGTATATGTAATGTTGAATATATTATAATGTTGATATATAACGTTAAACATTTTTTACGTTACTGCACAAAAGTTTTTGATGAATGTGAGAGAACCTTTTGAGAACGTTAGCTGATGTTCTAAGGGCATTTTCTGTTAGCTGGGTATGAGCCTATGCTAATCTGAGCCACTAAACCAGCTAGCTCAGCTATTAGAAATGTATGGCAGGAAAGTGGATTTTGTTAACAGAATCAAGCTGTTGAAGACTTTCGCTCTGCCAGCTGCCAAATAATTAGCTATCAGACGTCCGGCCCTACAGGAGAACGCCGGGCGAAATTAAGTGCAAGCCACAAATAAATGGACAGTGCTTCCCAATGGCTTAATACAGAGCGTCTTAACAGACAAGCTGATTTCTCTTTACACGGCGTGTCTTCAGATCATTCAGGTAACGTTCTCCAGCATGTCTCACGCTAATTAAATGCAAAACGTTCCATCCAGAAACGTCACAATTGATTTATCTTCTTCTGTGGCCAGTGACTCTGTCAGTCTTTCTACAGATAAACAGAAGAATGAAGGAAAACTGGTGAGCAGTGACCTAAAAACTCTCTCTGCGGGTCATTTGTCTCCATATCTCTCATTCTTCTCTTGATCTCTTTCTCCTCTGTGCGCTGGCTGTCTGTTGTTTTCATAGTGATGTCATAGTGTGCTTTCATTAGCTTTCCTGTAGCTCAGTGGTTAGAGCATGGCGTTAACAACGCCAAGGTCATGGGTTCGATCCCAGGGATTGCACATACTCAATGTATAGTGATCAATGTGTAGTATAATGCAATGTAAGTCGCTTTGGATAAAAGCGTCTGCCAAATGCCTAAATGTAAATAGTGATGTTTCCGTCCCTAAATGGACTTCGAGCTGAACTTGCTCTCCTCAGCATACTTGTCCAACGTTAAAAGCTTAAAAGCATTCAACACTGTAAAAACTGAGAGATTCAGTAAATTCTAGAAAACATCCAGAGACCTTTAAAGGAATCTTAAATATTCCTAGCATGAACTTCACAAACAATATTTGTGTCAAATATCTTAAAGCTTCATGGCGTTACTGGAAGAAATGTTGCAGGTAGTAAAAGGAAGTAGTTTGATGTTCTTTTAACCAAACAATAACGTGATGTTTAAAACCGGATGTTTTTAAACATTCAGAATAACATATTTAATGTTTTTGCTACTTTAATGGAAACATTGGGGAAACATTCTTAGAGCATACAATTGTCAGCTGGAAACTAACTTCACAACAGGACTGAAAAGCAAGAGAGATGAAGCTCTCTTCCTCTCTGTCACTTCCTGTCTGTCAGAGAGAGTCCACCTAAAGCATCATGACATTGTAAATGTTTCAGCCTCTGTGTTGTCATGGTAACCATAGGAACACGGGCTTATTAGGGTTGCGCAGACCATGTTTCGCTCGTCTAATCTGTACAAAGTTCACCTTGTTCCCCAGACGATCTTCTGCGCTGGGTTTTAGTCCACGGTGCCGCCTCACTTCCTGTCTGACCTCGCATCCAGAGTGATGGACATACGCTACGAGCTCTTGTGATGGGGAGGGTGTGATTTGACATGTGCTGCCTCAAAGCCACGAGTCACAGAATGAGAAAAGCACCAGGACATCCGTGTCCCAGGAATCAGTGTTTTCATTCTGAGCACACACACACACACCTGTCACTCTGCAGCACACAGCGCATGCTTTGAAATTCAGACAGCTGACCTCTTTATCACACTGGCTAAAAGCAGGTTGAGCTGTTCCCTATTAGTTTGGTTTTCTTGTCGAGTTCGTTTGTACCTGCCAGCGAGAACGACTGCTCTTGAACTTTTTGACTCTGTGGGAAGGACTTGCGTCTGCAGATGAGGTACAGGTGGAGTAAACGTGCACATCACAAAATGTTTTATCTGTGTGTCAGTATTTTGTGGTTATGTACGTTAACTCTGTTTCTTTCCCAATGTAGAATCATTTTTTTTGGTATCCAGATGGTGTTGGTATAGGAGCTAAATGGCTCGTGTTAACCCCATGTTAACCAGCTCAACCTTAAAACACTGGGTGGGGTAAATTTATCAAATTGTTAAAATTTACACCTAAGAAATTGGAGCAATTTATTTGTGAAATATTTACTCTTAGTTCAGTTACTTTTCAGTTAATTAAATTACTTTAAGTACTTAGCAGGTTCAATGAATATCAGTAAAGAGTTTATTCATGTAAACATCCTAATTTAAACACTGTTTTACCCACATAAAGCTTATAAGAGGGAATTATTTTTGTGTTTGTACAATACTTCATGAGAAATTAATGTGCACACCTGCGCTGGATAAATTTGCTTTTTAAATCTCTAGCAGACACTTTTATTTTTATCACAGCGTCTCGCAAAACCGCACAAATCTCCATGATCGCAACTATCAGTGCAGACGGCACTGAAAATTCATGCTTGCTCAACGCAAACACAATAAACCTTTAATGATGTCACTACAGAAATGGAGAATTTGCTGCTACGTTTTGACACTTTACCAGAAATGTACAATATCTGAAAGTTTACTGTCTATAATAGCTCACCGTCAGAGATGATATTAAAAACCAGTAATCACAAGGAAGTGCAAAATATTACAAAGTATGAAAAAAATAGGTCAACATACATGAGCATATGTGTTCTGAAAGAGAGAGTATTAGGTGAGAAGCCATGACAAGCGCCTGTTTGCCATCACCTAAACAGAGCACAGCTGAGGACTTTTCACTGTGACAACAAACAGAGATATTAGGCATATTGGAAGAGACAAGCTCCTTTAAGCTACATGGAACAATTTGCTTGGAGTTAATAGTCTCCTCTCTGGGAGATTTGATAAGCATGGAGAGCAGTGTATCACATCCCTATCCAAACAGATCCACAGCCCTGTCACAACTGATCACATCAGAGCGCGCGCGTGAGCGTGTGTGTGTGTGTGTGTGTGTGTGTTCTCTGGCACCTCACATAATCAGTAGTCCAGGGAGCATCAGATGCCTCCATGTTCCCAAAATTCTGCATTTTTTAGTCAGTCATACATACATTAATATCTCTCTCTCTCTATATATATATATCAGTTTGGTTTTAAAAGCACAGTATTGTACGTGCTTCAAGCAAGAAGGCAGCGAAATATGACCTTTCTTACAAAAACACAAATTTATGGCCAATGTCACTAATTTGCTTTGATTGGTGACCTACAACTACAGCAGAATCCAGAATATTTCTTCCTCATTGGACTTCATCATAGATGCGGCAAAGCTTGTGGATAAACGGTCTCAGACATTTGAACCCAGCTGCATGTTTAGCTAAATATTCAACATTTTCCAAGCGGCACAAACTTATTTAGTTGCTTTAAAGACGAAGAGAAGCAACGCATTGATTCTCTTTCTCCTTTTCTCTTCTCTTTCTCTCTCATTCACTTTCTCTCTGTCTCTCTCTCCTCTTCTCTTTCCCTCTCATTCATTTACTCTCTCTCTCTCTCTCTCTCTCTCTTTGGGGGTGGGGCAAGGAAAGGTAATTGGACATATTGTTTTTTTTTACTGTGGATCCGTCAAAGTCCAGAAGGATTTTAGGCTGTCAGAGATAGTTCCGTGTTGGGTTTTAATTATCCTCCTTGGAGCTTTGTCAGGGACAACAGTGTCAGCAGCCCAAACTGTTTTCCAAACAGAGCTTAAAGATCTCCGAGTCCATCTAGTGCAGACGGGGTCATCAGCCATCCCGAGCCACCAGCCCGTTGTGTATCACACACACCAGCAGAAACACACGCTAGTCTGAACATCAAAGCCTGCAGGAAAGGGTGGAGCTTCTCCTCACCTCTCTCTTTAGAGTTTGAAGACCTCATGATATGATGTTTTGTGATGCTAGTGTACGCTCTTAAAAATAACACGTTCATCATAGTGATGTCATAAAGGAACCATTGTTGGTTCTCCAAAGAATCATTTAGTCAAAAATGATTAAAAGAGCAATTTCGTTCTTACCGTTATATAGTGCAAAGAACCTTTTACCACCACAAAGAAGCTTTTGTGAAGCAGAAGGGTTCTACAGATATTAAAGGTTCTTTATGGAACCATACAGCCAAAAATGGTTCTTTTATGGCATTGTTCTTGCAGTAACATTAGTAGATCTTTTTTAACGTTATATATCATATATATCCAAAATGTTATTCTTAAGTAGTTAGTGGAACATTTTAATAACGAATAATAACTAACCAGTACTGTTGATACAATGTAAAAAACATTTTGAAAATTCTTAGAACTTTAAAAATAAAGTTTTTTAATGTTTTAATTACTTAATGGAAACGTTCGGGAAACGTTCGTACGGCCTAAAGAAGGCAGAAGCACTCTACCTGCTTGTATCTTTCCTACATGCAAGACATCGTCGTGTCTCTCTGACCTTGAGGAAGTAAAAACGCTCAGATGTGTCTGATGTGGACGAGACACTTAAAGATGTTCCTCACTCCTGGATGTGACACACATTCATTGATCGAACAAAAGCAATTCATTTTCTCCTCTTTTTCCCCTCTCGCACTGCACTCCGCCCTCCACTTACCAGTCCACAGAAAACATCTATCTTATTAGAATGCACAGACCTGGTTGTTAATGAGGCCTGGCTTGAAGATTATCCTGTCATTAAACGCTTTTTTCAGCTGAATATTCTGCCGCGTGTCGTTGTCTCTTGTTTGGAGGAGATCTAACCAATAAAGAAGCATCTGAAGACAGACCTGAAGTGCTGTGAGCTGAGGTACCGACTTGAATCGTGTTTGTGATCCCCAATAAGTAGCACAACATGCCAGTATTATGAATGTGCCGTAGCTGTGAGGACTCACAGAAATGAACAATACAGATTGATTTTGCTGCTCCTCCTCTCGCCTGCAGACCTACGATTGTTCAATTCCTTTACTAGCACCACTAGATAAATGATACACAATGTATTCCCTCAGCATTTTTATCAATTTGTATTGAATTTTGTCCGAGAGACCCTCTTTTTTCTGTTCTCTCAGTAATGACACTTAGAACACTGTGCGTGTGTGTGTG
This sequence comes from Botia almorhae, assembly GCA_036877575.1. Lineage (NCBI taxonomy): Eukaryota > Metazoa > Chordata > Actinopteri > Cypriniformes > Botiidae > Botia > Botia almorhae. The sequence continues at coordinate 265,092 of JAZGTJ010000077.1, forward strand.
TGTGTGTGTGTAGACACTAAGTAATATTTCAATTGAATTTTCGTATTCATTATAGGAGAGACAGCATTGTGCTTTAAAACTGTATTACTGTATCTTAGCTCTCATCTCCTGACAGTGATCATCTCTCATCTCATAAGACAGAATCTCTTCATGATTAGACAGTTTTTTATTCGTAACATAAATTAATCTTTCACTGTCTCACATTTTACACTTCAGACGTGACTATATTTAACCCCAAAGCAGATTTTTTATCAGTTTGTTCACACAGTTGTTAAGTTTTATGATTTAGTGTGTTTATTCTGTTGCTGTTTGTTGATTTACAGTTTCCCAGCATTTA